>CM046851.1:5776060-5808560 GCA_025618425.1 Heliocidaris tuberculata
ATTCAATATCGCCGTGGACAAAGTCGAGGTTCATGAATTTTGGTAGTTGAAATCAATTTACCACGTTTCCATTTCATTGAGAAGGTATTTTATTGAATATTAAACGATTTTTGTTCGAAACATATTCCTTTTGGGAGAGAGCGTGTGATAGAATTGGTCTTTGTGTATGCATGCAGTTCATTTTTATTATCTGATTATGCTGGACAATTTTGTTTTGGTCATGTGGTTTTATGAAAGAGGGAGATATTGTGACAAAGAGATAGGCAGATATGTGGAAAGAAAGGAAGGAATAAAGAGAGAATGGGAGAGAGAGAGAGAGAGAGAGAGAGAGAGAGAGAGAGAGAGAGAGAGAGAGAACTCTCAATGAACTCCCGTAGACCCAGCTCGGACAATAAAATTGTTATTTTCATCTTAAAAGCTTTTTATCCCCCCCCCCCCCTTTGTTTTAGTATAAAACACTGTTATTTGTGATAACAGTAATCTAAAAAACCCTTTTCCAGGTCAAAGAAAAATATCACCGAGTTTCCAATCTTATTTGATTTCTCGTATCTTTTGCAAATTTTTCCTTAATCCTTTTTTTTTTTTTTTTTTTTTTTTGTATCCTTCAATACTTAAACTTGATACTTGGGTTGATCATTACCTTATAATTTCGAAGAATTCTCATGAAGGCTTGTAACATTCTGTTTTGCCTCGATCCAAAATACCTGAATGTATACATTGTACATGTTAGATGATAATTATACATGACACAGAGCGCCGTTAATTTCATATTATTACTGGCGTATAAACTTCCTTCCATATGTGGCGGGAAAATCGTGTACGTATATACGTGTGAAATTCCCTGTTCTAGTATGCATGCCTGACTATGAAAAACAAACAGGACACCATGAAATACAAATCAGTCTTCACAATTTAAGATTTCATCGCCTTACCGTGTCAGAAAGTGATACAAATCCCCCAATTCGCCTGTCTAAATAAAGAAAGTGGACCACTTTCACGCAGGCGCGTTCGTGTATTCTGGAGCTCATTAAAACGCAAATACCAGGAGCATCAGGGGGCGCGCGCTTCAATACCCGGTAAATTTTCATCAAACATGAGATTGTTTGTAATGTGCATTGTCCGAAAGCAAAAGGGGGAATGGAGGGAGAGAGAACGAGCATTTTGACAGCTCAATTATTACTACAAGGGTAATCAGCCAAGAAGTCTATCATCAAGGGTTGCTATTTGATCATTCTTGCGAGTAACAGCGATACATCATCACTTCATTATTTCACCTTGTATCACAACACACGATCAATAAAGTAGTAAGAGGCGTTTAGAAACGGAGGCGCATCTCCTTCTTCAGGGGGAGGTCCCCGCGGAGCGTATGAGATCGCATACCCGCTGTCGTGTCTATTCCCCGTAGACAGTCACGGAGGGAAGCGTTCGTGAAGCGCGCAGTCGATTTGGGAGGCACGGGTTTACGTTTTCAGGCAGTGGTCAGGCTAGCGCGTAAGCCCCAATTAATGGCGGACGTATTTACTTTCAATTTTGCACGATAATGACTGCAAATCCGTCCGGATGTATTTAAACACGAAATCCGTGCCTCTCGATAGCTACTCAGTTGGTTCTTGCATGTTATCTGGTTTACAGCACCGGGGGTTATTGGGGGAAATATTGCACCCCTCTTGGGCATTTCGCGCGCTTGAATTACCCTTACAGATGCAGCGGAGTGAAATTGTACTAGTAAAACTGGAGACCAACATCATTAAAATGCTCTTTAAGGAAAAAATCCCCCTTCAGGTTTATCCCCTCTCTCACTCCTACATCCTCAAAGAAAATGAGGGGTAAAGAGGACAACGTTATCTTCTTGATAGCTTCTCTCAAAATAATTCTAGTTCGGGGATGAATAAGAGAAAAGTTGAGCCACTAATGAAAAAAATGACCAGGAAGCATGTTGGACTACCGTGTGACTTTTCAGATGCGCTCTCATCGGGTTGATGAAAACTCCCCTTTTAATGTGGAGTATGATGAAGAAAATAAAATTCAATATAAGTGATCATGGTGATAATATTACTGGTTGTATTAAAAAGGAATAACTCAAAAATGCAACAACATCAAGGATTAAGAGAGAGAGAGAGAGAGAGGAAGAAGAAGACGACGAATAAAAAACAAAAAAAAACAAAAAAAAAAAAACAAGTACGCACACACAAGCATTTTATAATGATAATGCTATTATTAAAGATTGACTTTTACATTTCTTTGACATTATTTGTCAATAAATAGTTGAAATGAGAAGTCCAATATTTATTATATTTTGAATCTTTATTGCTGTTGCTTGATATTGGCAGCTTGCAAAGTAAAACGTGCACATTTTCTTGCAATTAAAAAAAAAATAAATAAAGAAAATTATGGATCATCCATGGATTCAACAGTCATTCAGCAAAAATAAATTATACCGAAGAACAATTTTTGCGCTATTTGAAAATATGTATCAAATGACATTATGGAGATCCCTTGTTTAGTTTGTTGCTTATGTTGTTTGAAATTTACGACTTTTTACGGAAACATTCAGCATAACAAGATGGGGAAAAAATTACAAAAGAAAGGAGGAACCAGAAAGATATCAGCCTTCGGAGAGGGAGAGGGGGAGGGGTGGGGGTGGGAGGAGACCTGTTGAAGTCAGTGGCGAAAATCCATTTTGAAAGGTGGGGGGGGGGGGGACATTCTCCTCCAAAATTCTCTGACAAGCAAAAGAAAGAAAAAAAAAAGGTTATTCAAAAAGGTGGGGGGGGGGGAGGACATTCGCCTATATTCAAAAAGGTGGGGGGGGGGGGACATTCGCCTATATTAAAAAAGGTGGGGGGGATGTGCCCCTGTCCCCCCTGGATTTGCGCCCATGGTTGAAGTATTGTATATATTCTTCTATTTTTCATCTTTCTTATGTGGCTTCTCCACTCTGAAACCTCCATACAATGATTGTAGTTCGAAAATTGTTTTGAGCAAAGCGTTATTAAATCAGTGGTAATGATGATAAGTGCTAAATTATCAAGTTGTTATCAATTTCGTTACCATTAAAGAGCAGTAAAACATTATACATGTATCAATTTGAAGCATCTGAATATTGCAGCCAACGATGGTCTACAGTACAAAAAAAAAAGATGCTTCTTCAGGATATCAAAAATATGAACCCGTTGAGTAAGACTTGATTTTGTTATAACATGCATTTCCATAGTTATCTCGGGCTTAGTATTTAACGGGTTGTCATGTACTTTGCAAATAATGTATAATGTATAAAGGCAATTCACTTATTTGGACGATTTGAAGGAGAGATGAGGAAAAGATAAGAACGGGCGTAGATGGCGACATTGCATTGCAGTATTTAGCCTCATAAAGTAGGGGACATGAACTGCATGTCATTTTCATCATTTACCATTAAGGTTCCAAGATCATTGCCGATAGGCAAGGAAAATGTTAAAAATATGTAATCGCTGTGACAGAATGAGATATAATGAGAGAAACAAGTGATTGGGAAAAAAATAAATTGGTCAGAACGGCACCCTTCCCCCTCTTCACGGGGGGGGGGGGGGGGGGAGGCAGAATGAAATCTTGATTGCATTGTATGTCGCAATCACCATGATAATAATTATTTGATTCTTTGATTGCAAGAAAGAAAAGAGAGAGAGAGAGGGGGGAGGAAAGTAATATGTTATATAAATTATTATGAGGATGAAAATATAAAATTAACATTTGCCTATGTGTGTGAAAGAAAGAGGGAGAGGGAGAGAGAGGGGGGGGGGGGGGGGGAGAGGGAAAGGAGGGTGTAGGGGATGGGTGGCGGGGGACGACGAATTCATGCACTTCATCATCGTTGCAATATCTGCAGGAATAAGATTTCACACGGCGCCATCTACTGTCTTTCTTGCACAGCGAACTCTTTCTTTTTGTCTGCATCCAGCCATACACCGGCAGTTGTGAAGCACGATTTCAGAGCCAGAATTTAAGCCCTGTTTCATAAAAAAAAATGGTATAAATAACAACTGCCCCTATTCTATGATAAATTTGATCTCAGCCAATCAGATTCAATGATTTCAGTAGCTTATAACAATTATTATAACTTGTTGTTGATAACGAGTTTTATGTAACGGGGCCCAGGTCTCAAAATCTGTCTGGCAGTAGTAAGGTATTAAAATATCTGACAAAAAATAAAGTAATTTTTGCTGAGATGGGGGAGGAGGGGGATGTTCTCCTATGCCCTTTCCCTTGCACCCGCCATGTTTATGAGGTTACAAAATAATAGGTCAGGCGTCAATATAAAATATATTTTATAATATGTGTAATTTGCTTGACAAGTGCGCCCTGCCACCTAACTGTCGGTACTATTATTACATAATATTATGTTACCCAAAACTATCATCCATTCATTCTATTCATTTATTCAATTAAAATAATATCATACAAATGTATTTATGTATATATATGTGATGAGGGATATTTGTTCATCAACTTTCCATTCGCTTGAATGCATTGTCATCAGGGGAGCGTTTCATCAAGCATTTTGTCAGTGATTTTTACCGACAAATTTGCTCTCAGCCAATCAGATGCAAGGATTCCTGTAGCTTATAACAATTTTCGGTAAAAAAATCACTGGCAAAACGCTTGATGAAACGCTCCCCTGGTAATGGACAGCCGGTAAGATAATTATGTCGAGGCCTGTAGACTGTTGCATCATTATAAGTTATGGTCTGAAATGTAAACTGATAATTCAAAAATAATCGGGGTTATTTGTACAGTCAGAATAAACCGTTTCTACACTTTTGAATACCACGTTCCCCTTCGAGAATAGCTAAATATCGTGTACATTATTTGTACAATATTTATTTAAATAAAAATTTTACAGTGAATGAGCTAACATTTTTTGTCCATAAAAGTCGGAACATGAAATATTTGAATATATCCGTAACTCCACTCCATTTTGTTGTTGTTGTGATGCCCAGGAAATACAAAATTCCTAAACGAGGATATTTTTTTGTTATCTGGTTATAGGGATATGTTCTACTCTCTTATGCGGATTAAAGGGAAAGTCCACCCTGATATCAACTTGGTTTTAAAAGAAGCAGAAAAATTTAAAAAACAGGTCAGCGAAAGTTTGAGCATAATCCGATAAGATAAGAAAGCTATGAATTTTAAAGTTGTAAGCAATCAAACACAAATTGGCAACTCCGTGTCTTATCTTAAGAGCTCACCTTACATTCTCACATTTGTGAGAAATGTGAGAAATCATAAATTTCCATTTTCTCTCTAATAAATATTTCATCATACATGCACCCTAAATATAATTATTTCACTTATGCTTTTACACAAAACCTGTATGATACAAATCTATTCCCTCATCAAAACAAAGAAAATTAAATTTTATGAATTTTTGTGTCCGGAGCAAATGGGAGAGGAGCTCGCAATATACGCCACATACATGACGGAGTTGCCATTTTTTATTCGATTTATTACAGCTTGAAACATTTATAACTTTCTTATTCTTGTCGGATTTTCCTCAAACTTTCACTAATCTGTTTCTCTAATTTTTTTTTATTTTATGCAAATCAACTTATTGCCAGGGTGGACTTTCCCTTTAACAAATGAGAACATAGTTCTTACTCTATGCCTGACCTTTCGACTTTTACTTACCAGCATTGTTCATAACTTCAACATTAGAGATTTTGTCGAATTAGTGTTTTGTTTTGCGAAGAATGCTGTGAACTGGGGCAAAGAGATAAAACCTCTTTATTACTTTTTCAGTAAAAAGAGAGAATGGGCTTCTGGAGAAAACAAGAATTAGGGGATTGCAATCCAATTAACATTCATTCAAATCTCCCTCTTAGAAAAATATCGATTTAATCAACTTAATCATTACTTTTTTGCCCATTTTCCGAAAGGTTTTGCCCTGTTAAATTGACATTGATTAGAATTAGCTATCTACTCAGCTGTCTTCCCACCGGCATACCAACATCAAACATCAAGACATAACCCCTAGGCCCCCATTCAGATGAGAAAAACTTACATCGTATCCCTACAGCCATATGATTAGTGAACATTAGTGTTTTTCTTTGTTATAACGTCGTATCGTGAACTAAACGTTGGAACATTATTTCTAACGAAAATTCGTCTTGAATCAGGGTCCATGGCCCGTGTGGTGTGAACATCGTATCGAACAAAAACAGTTGAGGAGGGAGGGCTTATCTGTTATGACCGCCCAGCTGTACTCTAAAAATATTCCAATAAAACTTTTGACCAAATTCTAATTTCTGTATACGGCGCTCCTTTGTCATGTTTGTACGATCGCCTCACGATGATCCTATACCCGTATCTCGTATAAATATTCACTCGTGCGAACTCACTTTTTGTCATGTATGTTGCGTTTGATCGTGGGCGAAAACCCCCTTTTAATTGAGACACGATACACCTGGGCACTTTCAAGAGTTTCACCATGATTAGTTTAGGAGGATTAAAATTACTTTAGGGTTTCACCGTCATGTAAAGCTCCCTCTCGTTGGAAAAGGGCAAAGCATGTACTTACATATTAACATCATTTAAGATTGTAAGAAAATAAATTTTTATAGGACAAAAGGGTACGAAACCATTATATTGATTTTGTACATAATGCAGATTCACAATCTGATTCTCTAAGAGGGGTCATTCAGATGTTTAGAAAAAAACCAGGGAGGTGGAAGGGGAGAAAAAGGGAGACAGAAACCTCCCTGGAAAAACGAGGGGGAAGAAAGGGAGACAGAAAGGAAATCTATGGTCAGTATGCTTTGAATTCAAATGTATTTTCATATTTTTGTTGCAATTTTGATAAACAATGTCTTAAACATCTCAGATGGAGCTATCAAAGTTGACAGCATAGATAAACGAATCTCAATACTTGATATGCAATGGACAGAACTAGGGTCCTATTAGTTTAACAAAAACACAATTTTCTCCTAACATCCAATATAGATGAGCTAACGCTGTTGAACCACTTATTATTTCGGCCGAAAACCGTTTTCATACCAGACACAGGAGGATTAGTGTAAATATAATGTCATTTGATGGTCACATCTGAAAGCCATTGCTTTGTGCTTTATATCTGTAAAATATTATTTGTTCATGTCCGTATGAATCTTCCAATAAGGAAAATTTGTAAAAGTATAATTGTTCGCAGAAATTATATTAGTATTGGTATATAATATCATCAATCAATCAATACTTTTCTTTCTCCTTGTTGTCAGGTCGTTATATCTTTCTCGTCAACTATTCATTTCAGTGGTTACCCTAACCACCTTTGGGATTTTAATGGTGACCAATTATCATCGACATCATCTTTGCTCAATTCTCTCTTAATTACGCCAGTCATTTTCTTCGTTCTCTAATCTCCAGTTTTCTGAAACCCTTCCCTGCACCTCATCCTCACCATCATCCAGACAGTTCTCTTCCTCCTCCTTCTTCTCCTCCCCCTCTGCTCCCCCTTCTGCTCCCCCATCTCCTCCTCCTCCTCATTATCATTCTAATTCTCCTCCAACTCCTCCCTCTGCTCCTCCTTCTCCTCCTCCACCTCATTATTATTCTAATACTCCTTCTTTTTCTCCCTCTGCTCCCACTATCTTCTCATCATCCTCCATCATCATCCTGCTCATCAACATTTCCTTCTTTCTTTGACTACACTATCAGTATATGTTACTTCATCAACAAAACCTCCGACCCCATCATCCTGTCAAACACCTTCTCCACAATGTCTCATCTATTGTTGTCATCATCATCATCATCATCATCATCATCATCATCATCATCATCATCATCATCATCATCATTATCACCTCAAAACATTACCATCATCATTATCACCTCAAAACATTACCATCATCATCATCACCTCAAACCTTACCACCACTTACCATCATCATCATCATCATCATCATCATCATCATCATCATCATCATCATCATCACGACAAAATACATTACCATCATCATCACCTCAAACATTACCACCACTTATCATCATCTTCATCATGATCATCATCATTATCATCATCACCACAAAATACATTACCATCATCATCACCTCAAACATAACCACCATTTATTATCATCATCATCATCGCCGTCCTCGTCGTCGTCGTCTTCATCACCATCAACATCTACACTATCATGACTATGCACCATCATCACCATGGACAATCAACATCACTTCATCAACACCATCATCATCATCACCCACCACCATCATTATCCTCATTCTCATTCTCTCCCTCATCCTTATCTTCTTTCCATCGTCGTTGTTGCACTGAATCTCTATTAACCATCATCTCCCTCTTCCCTGTGTTCGTACTCCTGATACTCCCCTCCCAAATCCCCTTTCCTCATCCTAACGATATCCTTCCTGCTCTATTTCATTCGCATAGCTTCCGCTCTCTTTCCTGTCGGTACCCTGGCCGTCCCCTGTGCTCCACGAAACTGGAGTGTCCTCCAGGGACAAGGGAGCCTTTTCCGATGGGGGTGCTAAGGGCGGGAAGTTATCCATACAAGCCCCGAAAAACGCTCTGATAAGCATAGCAAAGCCAAGAGAAATAAATGAAACATAGATAGATAGATAAATGCATAAATAAATAAATAAGTAAATAAATGACTAATGAATAAATATATACATAAATAAATAAATAAATAAATAAATAAATAAATAAATGAAATTAAACGATTAAATCAAATGAATGAATAAATAAATAAATGAATGAATAAATGATATTACCATTAAATAATTTGGATGCCTTTCCATCCCAAAATTCTAAATAAAAATGTCGTCACGTTTTGTGGGTGCATTCTTATTCCAAAACTCGATGGCAGCACCCCTAACACCCCCTGTAGCACCCCCATCACCAGGACCGAATCCCAAATCTATGGTGTCCTGTACGTCAATCGTTGATGAGGAAAATTACCCGTGTCTGGCTTTCAATTCATGTTACTGATGTCAAGCCTACCCCGCTTCAAAGATACCGCCCAATACCGTTGGTCAGGATCATAATTCTTTTGATGATTTGATTTTGTAAACCGCGTCCTTTTACATCTGTTAACTCCTAAGTGACATCAAATAAAGCCATCTGCAGTGTGCCTCATTAAAATATTATTTAGAATGATGAACACAGCGGCGGCCGTGACAACGAATTTCTTTGCTCTGTTGATATTTGGAACCCTGGTGTTTGTTTAATGTTTAATACTAGTGTCTACTCTAAGTTCGGGTGATATTGGTATACTGTTTCTGATAAAGAGGTAAACTAATTTATAATAATCGACCGTGAAGACAATTAGTTTGAATGCACTCGCTCGTGTAGGGTGTCAGTATCATTATTTTTTGCAATGTCAGTTTTCATACAGATTATTCCATGATGTAAATTTGTGTATATTCTGAAAGGTTACACAGACAGTTCGATCATCGATTGATAGGATACTCACGTAATATGCAATTCCGCCTACTTTGTGAACAATTAAAGTGGCTAAAGGGCATCAATCATTTATCTTTAGAAGCTTAAAAAGCCTATAATAAAAAAAAATCTTTAAAATTATGTGTTAACATGATCTTTTTGCATTCTTTGTCTTTTGAGTGCGTTTGGAAAACGGTCTTTGAAATGAGATCAAGCCAACTCTTTCCTTTTTATTGATAATTGCGTAACATTATCATTTTTTTTTCACCGGATATCTTGATAACTAAATGTTTATTTCGTCATATCCCCCTGAAAATAACTATTTAGGTACCATAAAGAAATTGCAATATTTAGTTTGCGCGTCTCTACAACTCAACATGCGAATTTTGCTTTAATCGTTATGATATTGTTCAAAATAAAAGGATATTAATGTTCTAAAAGGTAAAGAAAAGTTTCATTTCAGAGACTAGGAATTGTGTATTGTCATGTAAAGCAGTAAGGTATTCAGTGAACATGAACAAAAGAATCATGGATAATTGGCTATGTGGCATGTTGATGTGAAGCATGTTGATTATACAGGTTGGCTCAAAGAAAACGAACTAGCATACTTCCAATAATGCGGGAAAATTTTCACCCATACCAGTAAATGGGGGAAAATGATACCAAATTTGCCAAAATTGGTTGAATGTTTTTTTTTTTTTTTTAGATATTCTATAATCTAGACGCATTTTTGAGAAACAATGTTGAAGACATCCACTGGAGGTGCTCACTGCAGGACATTAACATAACATTGTGTACAGAAATGGTATTATGCCTGAGCTTTGGGCAATTTGTAGTAAAAGTCAGGATAAACACGAACATAACATTCACTGTTATGAATAACCTATATATTTGTGCTTAGATTTGAAGAAGTGCGATATTTTTATTGAGAAAGTCACGGTTCCGACTATGACAAGGCAAGAAAAAATGTTTAAAACGCATTTTTATTAATTGATACTGGACAAATTTGAACTTCTATACCTTCCGTCACAAAATGCTCCGTAAAACATAAACCCCTCAGCCATGTCAACCAAATCTGTAAATCTTGGTGTCATTTTTCACATGATGTGAAAAGATTCACCTTCCACTGAATTTGACCACACATTATTCGAAGTATGCAAGCCCGCTTTTTTGTTGTTGTTTTATTTCTTTATTATTTTTTTTTTGGGGGGGGGGCACCCTGAATACACAAACTGGGATAGACTTGTTGAAGATGTAAGATGAAGTGGAACGGTTAGACCGTGTTTCCAAGAGCAAGAAGAGAGTGTGAAAAGCTATAATCTACGATCTAATCTGGTGGAATTAATTGCTTTGCCAGTTAATTGTTTAATCATTAATCAGATGAAGGAGAAAAAAAAATGAACAACTCTCAAAGTGGGATGATCAAATAGTTCACTGAACTAATTTCAATCGGAGAGCTTCAACCAACTCGGTTTATGTTTGACACAACGTGGTGCACGATTATCGTATTGTTTTGGGGTTGCCCAATAAACAAGCGCCATATTCTTACCCATTTGAACCGATTTAGCCATGACTGTGTGCCTCGACGTCTACCAATTATTAAAAGGCCCTGCATGGCCGCCAGAACAGTATTCCTTCTGCGTGGAGTAACAACTTCGTCATAAACAGCGCCATCTCAAGTCATGATCTGTCAAATAGGCTTCAAACCTTCGTCCTACTTAGCAACTTCAACTTTTAGCATCTGCATAATCATGGACAGGAAATGAGGCATACTGCATGGTTTACATTTCTGGCAATCAGGCGATTCAAAATCGTTAATTTTGCTGAATGGTTGGATCGAATTCATAATTTCTCTGATCAGCATTTTGAGACACAATCATGATAGTGACCTCAGTCCCGGGGGGGGGGGGCGTTTCATGAAAGGACTTGTCAGATATTTTATCCGACAAATTTGCTCTCAGCCAATCAGATGCAAGGATTTCAGTAGCTTATAACAGTTGTCGGATGAAAAATCCGACAACTTCCTTTCATGGAACGCTCCCCTGGTTCATCCTCATTTATCTCTGCTTTTCTCCAATCTATTTCACGATTTATATGAACTTGGTGTGATAAATATCATGATATTTGTAACATTTAGTGTAAGTTATTTTCTTTTTCTTCCATTGGAGTAGAGTCCACATCAATGCTGGTGTACCATCGTACTTACGGTCATGTTTGTTGTGCAGTCTATGTACATTTAAAAGGTCAAAAATAATAATTTGTATACAGTTAGAATGTATAAAATTAACCCCAAATAACTTTACCCGGCATTCTACAGGTTAGCGGTTAAGGAGTTTGAAGAGAATAAAGGACAGCGTGAACGAACGACGCGCGGAACTCAACTCCAGTTGAGTTCCGCGCGAGCAGTTTTCTATGCGTGTGCGTTTTTTTTATGTGTGCACGTTCGGCGAAAGCCAAGACGCGATAGTGGAATTATCGCGATCGCATTATCCCGTTGTCGTCTGCTATGTACAGCGCCGGGGCTGACAAACACTCGAAAATTAATTTGGGGCGGAACTTACAGATAATATTCAACCCTAATGAAACAACAAATAAATAAAGGATACAACGCAAAATGTTTTTATCCAATTGGAAATTGATTTGGAGCGTAACTTATGGATAAGCTACAACCCAGATAAAACAACAAATGAATGAAGTCGTACAACGAAGAATGTTTTAAAGAATCAAAAATTGATTTTGGGCGTAATTTACGGGGATTCTATACCCCAAATTAAACAACAAATGAATGAAGTATACAAACCAAAAATGTTAACATCGAATAGAAAATTAGTTCGGCGCATAAATTACAAAGAATCTACAGACCAAATAAAACAACAAATAAATTAGAACTAAGACGCAAAATACATTTATCGAATCGAAAATTGATTTGGCGCTTAACTAAGGGATGCAACTAAAATAAAACAAAATGAATGAAGTATACGACGCAATTTTTTTTTATCGAAATGAAAATTATAAGTTGGCGCGTAATTTATGAAGAATCTACAACCCAAATAAAAGATGAAGTGGATGAAGTATACAACTTACATTTTTTTTTATATCGAATATAAAATTGGTTCGGCGCATAAATTACAAAGAATCTACAGACCAAATGAAACAACAAATAAATTAGAAATAAGGCGCAAAATACGTATATCGAATCGAAAATTGAATTGGCACTTAACTTAGGGATACAACTAAAATAAAACAAAATGAATGAAGTATACGACGCAAAATGTTTTTATCGAAATGAAAATTATAAGTTGGCGCATAATTTATGAAGAATCTACAACCCAAATAAAAGATGAAGTGGATGAAGTATACAACGTACATTTTTTTTTTATCGAATATAAAATTGGTTCGGCGCATAAATTACAAAGAATCTACAGACCAAATGAAACAACAAATAAATTAGAAATAAGACGCAAAATACGTATATCGAATCGAAAATTGAATTAGCGCTTAAGGGATAATATACAACCCAAATAATATATGAAATGAATGAAGTATACAACGCAAACTGTTTTTTTATCGATTGGAAATTGATTTGGCGCTTAACTTAGGGATAATATACAACCCAAATAAAATATGAAGTAAATAATACAACGCAAAATGTTTTTATCGAATAGAAATTTGTTCGGCGCATGAATTACAAAGAATTCACAGACCAAGCGAAACAATAAATACATTAAAACTAAGACGCAAAATATATTTATCAATCAAAAATTGATTTGGCGCTAAACTTAGGAATGATATACAACCCAAATAAAATATGAAATGAATGAAGGACTAACGCAAAATGTTTTTTTTATCGATGGAAATTGATTTGGCACGTAGCTAATGAATGATATACAATCCTAATAAAACATCAAATGAATGAAGTCGTACAACGAAGAATGTTTTAAAGAATCAAAAATTGATTTTGGGCGTAACTTACGGGGATTCTATACCCCAAATTAAACAACAAATGAATGAAGTATACAAACCAAAAATGTTAACATCGAATAGAAAATTAGTTCGGCGCATAAATTACAAAGAATTTACAGACCAAATGAAACAACAAACAAATTAGAACTAAGACGCAAAATATATTTCTCGAATCGAAAATTGCTTTGGCGCTTAACTTAGGGATAATATACAACCCAAATAAAATATGAAATAAATGAAGTATACAACGCAAAATGCTTTTATCGAAATGAAAAATATAAGTTGGTGCTTAATTTATAGAGAATCTACAAACCAAATAAAACAACAAATGAATCAAGTATTCAACACAAAACGTTTATGTCGAAAATAACATTGGTTTTGCGCATAAATTACAAAGAATTTACAGACCAATGAAACAACAAACAAATTAGAACTATGACGCAAGATACATTTATCGAATCAAAAATTGATTTGGCGCTTAACTTAGGAATAATATACAACCCAAATAAAATATGAAAAGAATGAAGTATACAACGCAATTTTTTTTTTTTTTTTTTTTTTTTATCGAATTGGAAATTGAACTGGAAATTGATTTGGCGCGTAACTTTAATACGAATAATATACAACCCAAATAAAACATCAAATGGATGAAGTATACAACGCAAACTGTTTTTATCAAATTGAAAATTCAGTTGCCGCGTAATTTATGGAGAATCTACAACCCAAACAAAACAACAGATGATTCAAGTATTCAACGCAAAACGTTTAAATCGAATAGAAAATTGCTTCGGCACATAAACTACAAAGAATCTACAGACCAAATGAAACAACAAATAAATTAGAACTAAGTCGCAAAATTCATTTATAGAATCGAAAATTGAAAGTGAAGACCTGAAGACGTTCCTGAATCGATATATCGTTAGGTGAGCTATCGTGATCGATCGACTAGTCTTTGCTCAAGTCTTATTTATATTAATTTTGGGGGGTATTTTATTTTCAAAAATCAATATCTCCTGTATCCTGTCACCGTTGAATGTCGTGTTAAGTTTTCTGGGGTTGATTTTGTGTAAGCTAACTATACACAAATTATTTTTTCAGGCCTCAGGTACCCTTTAAAGGGCGTGATCATAATTATTCAGAAAGGACAGCCAGCATCAGCTTGATCAGGAAGGGCGTCGACCCGTCTTCATGGCCGTGCCGGTGGATAGGGGAGGGGGCGTGATCAAAAGTATCAACTGCAGAGAGGCAGAAGGGCATTAAATCTTATCACTGTACAGAGAGTATGATGGGGGGGGGGGGCAGATACGCCCTTTGTTTTCAGTGGCTATATCATTTGATTTAACGAGTTTATGGGTATTTCTTTTGTCTACCTTGGTTCTACATATTGTGAAGTTGAATCGCTAAGAAAATTTTCGCGAACGAACGTCGATAGCAAACCTTTCCAAGTCGATATGGATGCCATGTCAAATGTTGTTTGACAAAATGAAAGGGCCCTAAAGCTGCTCACAAGTATTAATGAATGCAAATCCTGATTTTGAATCTGACTGATGTGAATTTCACCCTAATTTTCAAATAGTGATAAAATTACAAAATAAGGGAAAATTCCATTATTTTTTATCTATTTTTTTTTTTTTTTTTTTTGAGGGGATCGTTGCTCAACCACGCGTCGCATTGGACGCATTTGCGGGGTGCGTATAGCTTTAAGACCCCTGGCTATAAACACTTTTCATGCTGACTTGGCCTTAATCATGTTAATTAAAGGGAAGCTTGAGTTCTGGGAAAGGTAAAATATAATTTGTGAGCTTTCTCATTCTTTTTATGTTAGTTTGGAAGATTATCAGTGTAGATATGGCCCCTGAAGAGGATTGCTCCTCATATGCTCTAACATTCAACATATGACAAGAAAGAGCTGAAATGTTCGGGCCGAACATTTGTGTGTAGTCCCATATACACATTTCTGTGTGCAGCGCATGTGACTCTCAGCAGGACTGAGTCAATTTCTTATCATTTTGGTGATTTCAAAACCTTACAGCATGCACCAGTTCTTATTTGCTAAATCAACCTTTCCCAATTGCTTTGAGACAGTTTCTTTCACAATTGAATCGTATGACCAGAACTCAACTTTATCTTTAAGCAGATAGTACTACAGCAATTCGTCTGCTGAAGGCAAGAAGGGTGTGTTGTTTTTTTTCTTTGCACAGTTATTGAGAGCTCTCATCAATTACACAATGAAACCAACAATTATTATTGGGGGGGGGGATTATATACTATACACATCGTGTGCACGTTTATCTCTAATCATTATACATCTGATAATCTTTTATTGTCTGTGCTGTTATTAGGTTGGAATGATTGTAGGATTATTAAGTTGATTATGCCCCACCCAATAAATCATCAGAAGATGTTGAAATAAGGACAAATCAGGCAATCAATTACCCATCAATCTGTCTCTATTCTATGCATGATGATCTCTGACGTCACAAATCAAACATCGATATTCAAAGTACAAAGAATTTGCAAATTCATAGCAGTGTGTTTTCCCTTAGACTCAGTATGGCACTGCTTAACATACTTAGTGAGTATTATGCATTGAAACGAAAAAGTCCACATCCCTAGTCCGATAAGTCGATCTGATTCACTGCTGTAATTATTCAGTTTGTTAGTCTGATAGATTTTAATCACCGTTTGTGCTTCAAAAACAGTTGATACATGCCTACGGGCAACAGTGAAGAATTTCTTTTTTTGTGAACCCTGACCCACATGCCATTCCGTCTTATCTTGTTCTATACATCTTTCACCTATTACTCTGTATGCATATCATATATTCGTCTTAATGGTCGAATAAATGAAAATAATAATAATAATAATAATAATAATAATAATAATAATAATAATAATAATAATAATAATAATGATAATCATAATAATAATAATAATAATAATAATAATAATGATAATAATAATAATAATAATAATAACAATAATAATAATAATAAAGAGAAAGGGCACTTACGCTATAATATTTGCGCAGGAAGTATGACCCAGAAAAAAAGTCGATTTCGTTTGTGTTTATAGCACCTCCCGTTTTTTAATTAGATATAATACCGGATGGATTATACTACACCTTTTGCGAGTTGGACCTGGAGATACGTGTGGCTCGCTGCAATCCATAAACAAAAACCGGTAGTTCGGTATCATTCGTAGTAACTCATACTGACTCACCAATGTTGAATATGATCGTGTGTTTCTTTTCGAGATCGTCAAGCTTCGAAGCTTAATAAACATGATAATTCTCTTGAGAGATCGGGACCTATCTTGTCAAATGTAAGAAGGGGCTATCATGATTGGATAATAAAAGAAAATAAACCTGAGAAAATTATTAACGAGAAGGATACAATAAAAAGGAGGGCAAATAATAGTAAAACAGAGAGAAAGAGAGAAGGTCAGGAATACTTGGAAGTTGAATAACGATTGTTGGGATATCAATTTTGCGGGTTTGTCACGCGACTGACACCATGACATGTGTTCAGCCCCTTTGTGCTTTGAATCTTTTCAAAGATGAAATGACTTTATTGAAAAATTCAAAAATTGCATTCCATCGCAGTAATGACCTATACCATTTCCCTTCCTAAAAAATAGCCAATATTGTTATCATACATGGTTGTATTGGATATTGCTTAGAAATTCATCGAATGCTATATAGTGCACCACCATCATCTTTGTTAAATCAGCCAAGAATCCGTTAATAAAGCGAATCTTTTATCAGATGTCAGGGGAAAACATCAGTCACTTCGAATTAATTATTATTATTATTATTTATTTATTTATTTATTTGTTTTTTATTTTATTTTATTTCTTTATCTGTTCTTTCTTTCTTTCTTTCTTTCTTTATTTTTTATTTTATTTTTTATTTTTTTGGCGGGGGGGGGGGGGTCAATGTAAAAAACTTATTCGGGGGGGGGGGGGGTGCATTCTCATTCTTATTATCATCCTTTCACAGTTCTCATAAATGCAAATTGGACGGTAAGTGTAGGAACCCCAGCGGCGTGTGACTGGGCCTTGCAATATTTAAGGGCAGCTATTTTTTTTTCATTTTTCTTTTTACCATAACATTAACCTAGAATTTAATGTCAACAGAAAAGCTCGCATGTGAGTTTAAAACCATAAACAGGTAAAGATGTAATAATTATAGACAACTTTTATTGGGGTGAGGCGGATATGCTATAAATATTTCATCAAGTGATATGAGAAAAATGCTGTAAATTTTTCGAATTAGTCAACAGTTGTTTAAAGGGAAAAAATCTAACTAGCTACTAAATGAATCTTCAGATATTCTTTGCCGACAAAATAAAAACAAACAAAAAGTACAAATTGTTATTTACAGTAAAAAAAAAAAAAAAAAATAGGGAGTTAACAGTTATGACATACATCTTTAATTTTTAATGGGGCGGGGGGGGGGGGGGGTTCATGAACTTTAATGGGCAATCCACCCCATTAAACAAACAAAAAGTACAAATTGTTATTTACCATAAAAAAAATAGGGAGTTAACAGTTAAAGACATACATCTTTATTTTTTAATGGGACGGGGGGGGGGGGGGTGGGGAGGGGGATTCATGAACTTTAATGGGCAATCTACCCCTCAAAAAATGCTAACTAAATTTTTTTTTAAAGGGCACTTAGTATAAAGGTGAAACTCCTTCTTCCAGTTCAAGGACATTCCAGAATCGATCACATTACGAAAGAGATTTCTCGAGCATCTCCCCAAAAATATAATATTTCAGCCTCTGTCTTTGGGAGCGGGTGTCCACTTCTTTCGTTGCACTTTTGCATGCTTCAAGCCAAGATATGAAACGGCAGGGAGAGTAGGTGTACTCGAGCGTTATAGAAAGGCCCTGAAATGGATCTGGATAACATTCAATGAGCAATTACGGGGAAAAGGAGGCTAATTTGGAAGGCATCTTGTCTCCGTTGATGGTATAGGGGAAAGAGCAGATGGTAACAAGGAGAGAGAGAAAAAAAAGGAAAAGGTTAACTTGTGCAAGATATAAGAAAGCTAGGTGTGGGAGAATGAGGAGATGGATAAGGAGGAGGAGGGGTAGAATGACAGGTGAAGATGAGAGGGGTAGGTCTGAAAGGGAGAGCGAAACCATGTCTCCGTTGATGGTGACGTAAAGAGCATAGTAAAGACAAGGAGAAAGAAAGAAAGGGTTAACTGATGTAAGAAATAAGGAAGATAGGCGTGGGAGGATGGGAATATAAAGACAGAGGAGGAGAAGGAAGGAGAAAAGGAGAAGGAAAATGGTAAGGATCAGTGGCGGATCTACGGGGGGGGGGGTTAGGGGGTTTAACCCCCCCCCCCCCTTGGGCTGCCAAGTAAACATTTAATGTACATAGGGGGGGGGGGGGAGAGAAAAATAGAGCATGCAAGTATGCTTAAAATCGCAAGCTGGCAACCCTAAAAATGAAAAATCTCCCTACTGTGGGAGGGGGGTATCCGAGCAAGCGAAGCGAGCGAGGGGGGAAGGTGTGGGAGGGGGTATCCCCCCTCCCACATCTTCCCCCCTCGCTCGCTTCGCTCGCTCGGGCTCGGTCGCTACGCTCCCTCGCAATACCCAGCTCAGCCCCTCAAACCCCCCCCCCTTGGAAAAAAGCTAGATCCGCCCCTGAGGATGAGGAAGGAGAGACAGAGGATGAGCAGAAAGAGGGAAGCTAGCATGACGAGGGAGGAGGGGAGGTGAAGGAGAAGGAGGAGAAGAAGAGGAGGAGGAGTGGTGAAAATTATGTAAATTACAAGACAAGAAGAGGGGGGGGGGAAGAAATGAGACAAAGTTAAAAAGAAAAAAAGAAAGAAAAGAAAAGAAAATGGAAATAGGTTATTTGGGTAAGACAAATTAATCCAAAAAAAAAAAGTAACTGAACTAGACTGGCTTGGGACAGATATCCGAAATAATTTCAAGTACCAATTCCTAATTTAAAAGAAAAATAGCAAAAGTTCAATAACAGTTTTTAGGTCAGTCTTGATTTTTTCATCCCTTTGTGTCATTACCATCACATAATCTCAACAGCTCTAAAGATTCCGATCTAGGGGGAGTCAAATCCAGCTTTGAATTTATTTGAATTATGCATGGTTTTGCTAAGTCCGCGGTAATAGGTAGCATATAAAAATTATTGCATTTTCAAGCCTTTAAAAAACACTATTTCCTTTGCACTTTACCCTGGAGTGTAGACGCGGAATTAAATGCAATTGTGAAAAACATAAGCGGGGAAAGCAATCGAGCGTATACTCCTCTCCTTTTCTGTATTTCCAACCTTGTAAAACATTATTCTGTTGTACCTTGCATTAGGAGACCCCCCCCCCCCCCCCCCCCCGTCCTACCAGTACATATGCCCGTTTAACTGGATTGCTGGATTATTACTGCAGTGGTGGATCGGGAGGGGAGGGGGGCGGGGGGAGGGGTTGCTCCTCCTCCGGCAAAATTCAGTCTTTACTATCAATTCAGTACACGTTGAGTAGCTAAAGAAGTTGAAAATGGGATGCGTGATACTTTTTTCTGTATCCAATTTGCCTGCCTGCTTGTCACAGGGTTTGGCATTAAAAAGCATCCCCAAAGTTTATTGTTGCCAGATTATTTTCGGACTTGAACCCCCCCCCCCTCCCGTCCCGGCCAGAGGATCATGGATCCGCCACTGAACTGAGACACAGATGAATAACATGTCCAACTCGTTAATGAGATAAACAATGACAAATCGAGTTTATGTACATACGTATTTTCATTTATTCAAATCAGGCAATTTAATACTTCTCTTTCTCGCTTTCCTTCGTTGAAAATATACAAGACAGTATCATTTTGAACACACGTTGCTCGATGCGGTATTTCATTATCACACTCTAAATTAGAAATCATGTCATCGTCTACACATTCAAATATAAGGGTATATCAGTATACTTCAAACCTATTACAGAACTCCAATACTGGCTGAACACGATCTATGAAAATACAATACAATCCTGTATTCGTGATCATGCAGAAAGAAGAAGAAGAAGAAACAAACAAACAAACAAACAAAACAAAACAGAAATACATATAGCCCCCTTCTTGAAATACCGATTCCCATTATGCTCTCGACGTGATCAATGGCATCAACTGGATTTTGAAAAAAGAAAGAAGACATGACATGATTTCGCTGCCCATACGATTTGTGTGCCATACCTATTTCGGTGTGCTCAAAACAAAATGGATGCTACTGACATCGTGTTCACATCCTTGTCAAAATATTGCACAATGTATGGACAGCGAATGCCATTCAAAGCAGCTTTAACTGAGATCAAATTATCATAATACGGACATGATTGAGGCAAACACTATTAACATTGGTATATTTCTTTGAAAAAAAAGTAATGTAATCGCCGTTGTATGAAACATTATCATCAATCGTAATCCTCCCCTCATTAGGACAATTTATGGGCAGTAATTATCTGACTACACAATCGGTATTGTAATAAAAGGACTCTAGTTAGACCTATACTAGCCTATTATGACGATGTGTTTCTTATTCATTAGTCGGTCTTCTGATCCGAAGCCAGCCATCGATAGAAGATGAACGTATCCCAGTGCAATTACATATTGATTGTGTAATCAGACAATTATTTCCAATTTCCTCTACAAATTAGTACCAAAAACACATGGGTATCCAGACACAATAATTATGTTTAGGATTGCTTTTGAAAAACAGGAAAAAACAGAGCTTTCAAACTTCAAAACAAATAAATTGTCAATTATGAAGACACATCGCTGAAAAGATAAACATTAGTATATTTTTGACGGTCCTATTGTTTATTAAATCTAGAAAAATTCTTTCTGTTGAAGTTTTGTTGTTGATTTGTGATCTCATAAGGTCTGCGAACAATTTCAGTATTGTTGCCCCCAAAATCAACCTTGGGCAGTTTGCACAATGTGTATAAATCTAAATGGCCCCTTCTACGCAATACTTAGCAACGGAAGACAACTTACGAAGAATGTGTCAACTGATCTACTATACTGTGCGCGCTGATAAGTGACTCAGTTGTGTTGTTCATCTTGTATGCAACCTGTGAGACAACGAAAGGAAGTTTCGCAGTAGTGTCCGATAATAATGTATGATACCTCTGTTTAGGGGTGTTGTGGGTCTAGAATCCAGTTTTTAATGTTATTTCTTTTCAATTATATATCACGTAAAATCCATGTTAATTAACCAATTTAGTTATGCTTGCACAATTGAAAGTGTTGTTGTTGTTGTTTTTTTGTTTTTTTTACATTGATGAGAATGAAAGTACGCTTATTAAAATATATTATGTACATGATGTACATGTAAGTAAAGGGGTTTAGAGGGTTTAGAACTATATTTCATGTTACTTCTTCTTTTTCTTCTTCATTTTATTTATTATTAGTAGTAGTAGTACTATTATTATTATTATTATCATTATTATTATTATCATTATTATTATTATTATTATTATTATTATTATTATTATTATTATTATTATTATTATTATTATTATTATTATTATTATTATTATTATTATTATTATTATTATTATTATTATTATTATTATTATTATTATTATTATTATTATTATTATTTTCTAAAATTTCCTGTCAGATTCAGCCACAAGAGGTTGAAGGGGAATAAGCATACTTATGTAAATTTGGATCGGGAAGAAGCAGATAATCAAAGGAGAGTACTGACAATCTGAGAAAACTCTGAGGAAAAAAAAAAGAATATAGAAAGTTAAGTTAAGTTTTTAAAGCTGAGATCACTGATGATATTAGGAATCTCCTTTTGGCAATGCGATCATTATGTGTGATGTCATATAACTGTATATGGAGATGGAGAACATTTTTTTCTTAATGTACAAAAATATTAAAAAACACCTCTTTTCCATTGTAATGACAGAACAGATCTGCTGTCCATGCTTCATTATGGGAAACATATTTTTGCATGCCCTCCCATGAAATATGTCCCCTTTTTAGGATAGGAGTTATGAAAATGGATACTTTGACTAATTCATATAACTTTTACAACAAATGGGGAAAGTTCTCCATATGTGGCATCACACATCATGATATATCAAAGCGAAGATCGCCACAGCATTAGTGATCTCAACTTTCAATAATTCATAACTTCTTTTTTTCTTTGTACAATTTATCTCAGACTTTCACTAATATGTTTCTCTGATTTTTCTGCTTTCATCTTAACTCTTGACAATCAGGTTAAATAAACCAACTGAGCCGATTTTCTATTAAAGGGTTATTTAAAGTCATATTTGAACACTTCCAAACTATAGAAATACACACACAGTTGTGCAAGAATAGTGAATGGACTTAACCTGATATCTAATTGAAAGCACAACAACATTGAAATGGATTTTAATCAGCTAATTATTCTACGCCCCACAAAACCCCTTAATAGAGGTATCATGCATTATTATCGGATATAAATTACTGTGTATTCTTCTTTCGATATCTTACAGGTTGCAGGTACAAGATGAACAACACAATTGCAGTCACGTATCAGTGCTCATATCATGCATATAGAAGATTACGTAGATCAGTTGACACATTCTGCGTAAGCTGTCTTTCGTCGCTAAATATTGCCTCGAATTGGCCATTTTGATTTTATGCCAATGATGCAAATTGCCCAAAGTTGATTTTTCGGCACCAAAGCTGAAATCGCTCGGAGAGCACATGGATAAAAAAAAAAAATCACCAAAAAAAAACTTAAACGGAAGAACTTTTCTAGGTTCATTAACTGTCCAGTCGACAACAAAAAAGAACAGCACGTAAAGAGGTTTTTCTAAAAATTTCAGGAAATTCAATCAAATTCCAGGAAATTTTGTTTTGACGTGTAGAAACACTTGTAGGGATACTTGTTCTGAAGGAAGGGGAGGGGGGGGGGTATGAGGCGTCGAATCACACCATCATCCATTTGTTTCAATTTTGTATGGTATCGATATCATAGAACACTGTGTAGTCTACATCATAAACAAACATGAAATAAATTCAACAAACGAAGAGGAACATGTATGTATAGTGAACAACAGAAGTAGACCGTGACATATCAAATCGATGACTGATATTATTGGTATGTAATAAAGGATTATTTTTAGACCATAAATAGTGACATTTTGATTACAACGTATCCTTGAGCAATGTAATCATGGTAAAAGCAACAATTTTCAATCACATCTCAGTAATTATTTTATGCATTGAAAAGCAAATGCGTCATCACACATACTCTAGAAGGAACTAGTCTTTCAATGTCGAATGATTCTAGTTTATTGGCAGGCGCAGAGAGAATATTAACTCATCTCCTTGTCGGCCCCGCAGCTATCAACTGGGTGATAGGATTGCAATCAGAGTAATGTCTTCTGATCAACTGGTTACGACGAGTGAATTCAACAAACGCAATACATTTTGAATGAATGTTGTCTTATAGTGGTCAATTTATTAAGGGATCGTCTTGAGGAGCTGTCGCGTAAAATGCGATGAGAGGGAGTGATTCATCTTCATTGGTATAAAAGAAGCATTAAAAGCGAAACAAGATTTAATTTTACTCATTGGCAATGGCGAGGCTGTGACAATTAGAGAGGGAGACACTGACAAAAAATAGAGACACAGTATCTGTGTTTCTATCCTGGAATACAGTCTTGCATAGTATATCCATTCAGTTTATGATCGGTTCACACGTGGCGTCAGTTCCTTGACGCATAACTGTGTCAGCGACTGGGGTGATCATCAAATCATGCATATGTAAACTGGGAAAAGGGACAAATAATGGTCATGTCTGTGTCATAAAGTGCAGTACTGTACGAGCCATGAAGGTCAGGGTCTCATCGGAAATGAATAAAAACAAACTAATAAACAAAATAAATGATAGCACAATACCCCTATCTCTGTAATCTTATACAAGTTTTGTGATATCATTAAAAGGAAAAAAAAAAACACACACACACACACAAGCAAAATAATGAATTTCAACCATGCACATAAAATACTCTGTTGATATGTCACTATGTCATCCGATTAAGTTTTGATAAACGAATTATATTTAGCAATTTTGCACTGACAATACCCGATTCTAAAAACTTATAGGTACATTTTATCCCCACAGACTGTCGGGTATTGCGATATTTTTATTGTTGAGTTTCCGGATTTGTTGTACTTCGCTTTCAAATTTATGAAAATCTCATCATAACCTGAAAAGGGCTGATTCATTAGAGCATAAGCCTCTTAGACGCTACTAAAAAAGGCACGAATCCAATGTTATTAGCTTTCATTCATGTCGTCACGCGATGAAACATTTCGAAAGTGTCTGTTCAGTCTAGTCGTTAAATATCATTGGAATGAAATACACACACACACACACACACACAAAGAAAAAAAAAATGATATGGAAATTGTGTTGTCGAGTCCATGCAAAAAAATGCGAAGTCACTGTTCAAAATTTTTCGTTCAAAGAAAGAGTTGAAGAAGTAGCAACAACTTGGATTTTGTGGTATAGAGTCCGCGAGAAGGAGAGATGGAGAGCTGAAAATGGAGAGGAAGAAAGCTGGACACATTGGGTGAATTCAAGTTCGGTGTTGAAAGCTGGTGTTGGTGTTGGGGCAAAACTAGCACCAGCCACAACACCGAACCTGAAGTGAAGCTGGTGCTGGGATTCACTTCACTAGGTGTTGAGCTATTAATAATGTGATTGGTATTATTTTTATAAACCAGAATTCTGTGTTGGGGCTAGAATCAGCAGCCCAATTCACGCTCTTAACACCAACACCAACACCAACACCAAACTTGAAATCACCCATTGATCATGTTGATATAGGAATGAGGGAGACAGACAAAGGGGTAGTAGACAGAGAAAGAGAGAGAGAGAGAGAGAGAGAGAGAGAGAGAGAGAGAGAGAGAGAGAGGAAAGAATCAGAGGCAGAGTCAGACATCAGACAATTAGATGAAGACAGAGAAAAATGTAGAGAGAGACAACCCCCCCCCCCCCCACCACCTAAATTCATCGTATGGCTGTTTCTTTATACAATGCTGTCGTCTTTACACTCCTTTCGCTATTCATGATTCCTTATACGATTCTTTATACGAGTCTCGTATAATTTTCCTGCAGTCCGATCAGGCTAAAAGAGAGAGAGAGAGAGAGAGAGAGAGATGAAGAAAGAGAGTGATGGAGAAAGATGGGAAGAGAGAGAGAGAGAGAGGGGAGCAACAGAGAGACAAAGTGAAAACAGCTGGAAGACAAGCACATCGAGTATCACATAAATCTGAGATAATGGTGCAGAGAACTACAATAACACAAGGAAAGAGTTGCGGAGAAGGAAAATCAATAAGAAAACACCAAGTAGCATACATGGACATCGCCGAGACAGACTTTAAGATTGAAAGGAAAATCCAACTTTTATGGCAGGTTGCTCGTAAACAAAGCAGGAAAATCAGAAATGCAGCTTGGTGAAAGTTTGACAGAAATCGGATAAGCAATATGAAAGTTATGAATTTTTGAAAGTTGTAATCACTATACATATGGGAATTTCAGACTGGCCGAATCAGTATGTCACTGTGATGTAGCGGCGGCCAGCTATCCCATTTCTTCCCAACCCACAAAATAAATAAAATGTCAATATTTCAAAAAAGTAATACTCGGTAGAATTTTTTTCTTTTTGGAGAACCTATAAAAACATGCTATGTACAATCTATTTTTTAGTTTTCAAAGGTGATTAGGAGAAAGAAAACAAACACGGAAATTAATGATATTTCAGTGGATTTCAAAGGGAAGAGTTGACCAGGAATACGTCACAATCGACTGACCGAACTGCCAATTAGAGATTCGCATAAATTTAATGATCTCATTTTTCAAACATTCATTACTTTCTTATCTGCTTATTCTTTCTCCAATTTTTTCCCCATTTTCTCGTTTCTCTTAATTTCTTTCTTTTTATATGAAACGTCATATTGCAAAGGTTGGATAAAGAAAAAGGAACGGGAAGATCATGACGGCATTAATGTTTAGATGTACATCTGTTTTCTATTCTGATACCAAGTCATTAAGTGTCCTCCAGGGTCCTCGCTTTCCTGTGACGCAACTATGGAGTTGAAGATCGATCTACCGGCTTTAATATTCTTCTCCTAGTGGATTGACCAGACACCCCTCAAGGAATGGTCTTAACGGGTCGAAAGTTAAAACAATACAAATAATTGACACCAGTGTTTTCCATTAGAAGGTAGATGACTCCTCTCAACAACCCAAGTAAGGTACACTTCCATCCAGACTGTCCGATATGCCATTGAGTTGAGTCACAGGTTCTTGAATCTACAAAGTGGGTTGAATCTCTGTCTCATCAAGAAGGCCTAGCACCTCCTTGGTATAATGATTGTGTCAAGAACACTGGTCACAGGGAGTTGCATAGAAGTTTATCCAGGGATCCAGTCAGTATCTTTTGCTTGAGGATCAGTCAATATGCAGTTGGGCAAGTCGGGCAAGTCGTGGTCATGAAATTGTTTGAGTTTTCCCTTAGAATCAGTCGGTATTTTGTCTTAGGGGTAGGGTCTCATCGAGGTTCCCTTATTAAATTAAAATTTGTATCTCCAGGGGAGCGTTTCATCAAGTGTTTTGTCAATGATTTTACCGACAACTGTTATATGCTACTGAAATTCTTGCATCTGATTGGCTGAGAGCAAATTTGTCGGTAAAAATCACTGACAAAACATTTGATGAAACGCTCGCCAGGAGCGCCTTTAGACCATTTTTAGTATGGGGATGTCTTTAGATTTTCAAATTTGCCGATAGGGAGAAAACGGTTTGTCATATTTCCAAGTGCCAAAAGATGTTCACGATTTTCCCTCAACAATCAAATATAAATAAATGTCGAAGTTGCCGACAGAAAAGTTTTAAAGGCACAGAGTCATCAATTTCCTTGTGCATTGCATCATAATTCGCTGACACCAGACTTTGGTTGAATTACCCATTAATGTGTGTCAGGTCTTCCAGGGAGGCAGCGAAACCAGGGAGATGGGTCTGACCATGGGTCTGTCCCCACCATAAAATTACTTGAGCTGGGGATATTTATGATGATGACATTTCCTTGCACTACAGTAGGAGGAGGGCACAATGCATTACATAAGAACTGCCTGTCATTAAAAGTGAAATCCACTCTTGGTGATTGACAACAACTGTTATAAGGTGAACACTCCAATGTTGTCTAATTCCCAATTAGAACCCACGGCTATAGCTACGTTCATATGGGCCTCGTGGTTTCGAAACTTTAAGTTAGCGAAACTTTATTAACGAAACCACGACTCCCTAACCGCAACGAGGGTTCATACGAGCCTGAAACAACGAGCTGTAACTACAAGCCGAGCGATCGTCGTGGTTGACCCAGGAAGTAGATACTACCGATTGTGTGTACAGTACACATACAGATCCTGTGTTCATAATGTGTGCGAAGGGTATGACCCGGGAATTTAACATGAACAGCAAGGTCATCCTAAACCACAAGCCTGCGAAACTTAAAGTTTATTCCGTTCACATGGTGCGAAACTACGACGGAGGACCATCCACTGTTCGTGGTTTCGACCTTACCCACAAGCTAGTTTGTGGTTCTAGAACTACAAGTAAACTTAAAGTTTCGAAACCACGAGTCCGTTCATAAGGGCTGAAACTACAAGATAACTACAAGTTAACTTAAAGTTTTGAAACTACAAGCGAAACTTAAAGTTTAGCTCCCATCCTGTGAACGTAACTAATGTGGCTTTAATGGGGGTGTGACATCCCACAACCCATCTACTGATGCCAATGCAGACCCACCCCCGGGCTAATATCAGTCCTTGTGATAGATTGATCATGGAGCCGTGTTTTAAATTGATATCTTATACAAGTCATATTATCGATGAAAAGTCGTGCAAATGGAAGTCTTGAAGATCACAAAATGATTTCAATTTCTAGCGAGATTAGAGATTTGGCATAGTAATACCAATGAGTATTATATGTGATACTTTTGCTGGATTACCTTTTAAAAAAGATTTTCACTTGTAATGAATCCAACACTTGATATGTGTGAATTATTTTGACTAAACACCCACTCAAAAGCCGGCGTTTTTTGTGGGGTTTGGGGGGGGGGGGGGAGGTTCTACAGCATCGATTGTCTGATCAGTGGGGCCACTCAAAATATCAATTTTACACGCTGCTTTGAACTTAAGAATGTGATGTGGTAAGTAATGTGGAGCATATTGACGACCGAGGACTGCAGAGGGATGGGGAGTGGTGAGAGAGAAAGAGAGAGAGAGAGAGATAAAGAGAGATAGGGGAAGGGGAGTGGCTTTCAATAAGATAACGATAGCGAGATCGATGGAAAAGGATATGGAGAAAACGAGAGATCACAAATAAGAGATAAAGAAAGAAAACACAAATAAACGAAGGTTCCTTATTTTCACAGAGAGTAAAACAATAGAAAACTCACACCATGCATATATTTTCATAACAGGAATAAGATAATAGCAATGAATTATCTAATAGCAATTCACTTATAAGCTTCAAAATATTCATTTCATTAATTTTCTAATCATCGTAATTGCAATATATAATTTCATGTAAGTGTTCTGTTACAATCGGACTCGACACCTCTTATCTTCATCATTACCATTACCGACAGGTCATTAACGAAGAAGTGGGGTGATACCCACATGGGGTCATGGCTTGCATGGAATAGTGAAAATCAAGATACTGCCAATTTACAAATTTTACGGTTGATAGGCGGTTCCATCCCCCCCCCCCCCGGGGGGGGGGGGGTGGCTCAATATATTGGACAGACGGGTATGTGCCGCTTTGACGACCCCCCTTTTCGCCGTTCTGAAGATACCCGATTTATTTTAACTGCCGTTCCGAAGACCCTCGGAAACGTAATACACGCTCTGATCCGTTCCCTTGCGCTGAAAGGTCACTCGCTCTGGAGCCCGCCTGTCGTTCATGCTACTGAACTCCAGTGGCATGGACGACAGGCGGGCTCCAGAGCGAGTGACCTGTCGTCCATGCTACTGAACTCCAGTGGTCCATGCATGTATTCGCTCAGTAGCGCTGCCAATCTCATGTATTACGTTTGCACCCTTTAGCTTTACACGATCAATTTTGGTTGTGATGTACCGTATACTACGTTCCCCGTAATTTGTAACACTTACCGATTTTAAATTGGCAACAATATTTTTCGATTATATCCGTATTATATAGTCCACAAATGTAACTAGAAAAATCATTACAATACACGTAGTATTACAATGAAATTATCGATCATCGCAGTTCCCAAGATCCCTTTTTGTCACTCAGCAAGCCAGCTCCCTAGACCCTCTTTTGACATAGTAGTGCCATAGCTCAGTAGACCCTATATTTTGACCTACCCGGCAGTTCCTTAGACCCCCATTTCGGGGTTGACTGAGGCACATGCACCCCCTTCAACAACAACAAAAAAAAAGTTAACAAAAAGTTTTTAAAAAGTGAGTGCCCCTCCCGGGGTTCCATTCTAATAAGTGTTTTCAAGACCGACTTCAAACACTCTAAGGGATACTTCAAAATTCCTGGCTGAGATGCCCTGGATCAGTCGGGCATATTTATTGCATTTATATTCGTGGGCTTTTGTGATATTCATATCAAGTAGGAGAGTTAGCTCGAAGATGAGCAGTAATAATAATAATAATAATAATAATAATCATAGTAGTAGTAGAGTACGAGGTCAGGTCTGTCAGTTGTGGGTATTATTTCTTGTGGGATAGTGGATGCTGCCTGCATGGGCGTTTGTCGTATAGGGTTGAGTGAGATCTAAGATGAGACGATGGTTGGGTAAGTTATTTTTTGTATCCTTAGTGTATATTATGTAGTATATAACGTTAAGAAAATTATCATGTCTCCAAGTGTATCGGGCTTGGCTGAGTTGGACATTACAGTTGATCAGTACAAGAATCAGTATTTCACGGTTGCCCTATAGGTCACATTTATCTGACACATTTTTTATATTTTTTTTGCCGAGCGGACGAGGTTTGATTTGGTGGGTATATGTGTCTATTAGAATTTAGCTTGAATTGCATGACGCTATGTGAAACGTCATAGGTAAAACATATTCCAAACTGACTGACAACTCTTCCTCCAAGGTGAGTGCCAACAAGTTTGCTGAGAGGACCGCCGTTTTCATTTTTTTTTTTCGTGCCAGTCTTTCCTGGTATCTTCTCTCAGTACATATTCTACGGACCTCTGAACATTGTGTTAGTACTCTGGGACTACATGCCTATCAGTAGAGTTTTCCACTATAGGGGTAACAGCATCAACAACTCGGAGTAGGAGCAAGACAGATTTTTGCTCAGACCACTGCTCTTCCCTTTGTACTCGAGAAGCTATGGCTGCCTGAAAATTTTCATTTCCTTTCATGATAGATGAAGTGTCGCTTGACATTCCCTGTAAAGCACTGAAATTGGGGTTATACCTAAGGTTTCTTTTTGGTATAATCGGCGTACCACATTGTAGAATGTTTGTCCATTCCTCAGTGTCCAATAATTAGTGAGGGCATCAAGATGGTCTATGGTCGTCCTAGTCATGCTAGTTCAGTCATGAACTGTTAGAAGGAACCTGATTGATGAAAGTAGTATCTTATGTAGATTGCTAGTTTGTATTCAGGACGTATCTGAGAACTGGAAATATCTTATAAGTCCGATTTGACTTTCGATAGGACATGATTCGATATCTCTGAGTAATTGGTGTGAAACGACACCAGTGACCTGAGGAATGTGTGAGGATCGTTAGTTAGAGACGTCACTTCATCGTTTTGAATGGAACGGTGGTAGGAGTTCCAGAACAAAATGGAACGAGGTCGACAATTGGTAGGCTTTAGTTTAAGGCTCATGGATTCAACAAGATTATTGATCTTATTCATAATAAGTTGGTGAGTTCTTGAGTTGCGGATTAACATTGCAATCATCCCATTGGGAAGTGATGATTTTAGCATGCAAAGACTCAAGAATAGGGTTGAATGACATTATAAACAGAGTTGGTGAAAGTGGGTCACCCTGAAATACTCCTTAATACGGAGTTTGAACTTTTCAGCCTGCCATTCCGAGGTTCTCACATAGTCCGGGAGATTGGCGTAAAACTGACGGGTGTACATGCAGACCCCAAATGGGATCTTGAATCTCTCTCGGGAGAGTTTAATCAGTTCACGGGGAAGACTTCCGAACGCATTTTTAAGGTCGAAAAAAAGTGACAAGAGCCGTTTTTTTTTTTTTTTTTTTTTTTTTGAGCGGGCATGATTGGAAACTTGGGTAAGATGAGCTTAGACCATTCATCCCTTGACAATGGTGTGGGTAGTGAACTTTGTCGCCATGGAGACAATAGTGGCTTTATAGATGGAATGGACACCGTCCTCGGTCACTGTCCACTTTCGAATAGCAAATTTACTTAATTTAGGCAGTTTATGGGGATATGGATAATTAATGTTGTCAGTTAAAGTACTGTCGTCACCGAGTCAGTCCTACACTGTCTTGTACATTCCAATGCCGACCTTACACGGTATTGTCATGTTTCAGCACATTAAGTTTATTAACACCAAGTCCAAGGAAAACCCATTTGATATGTTGATACAAATTAAGTGAATAATAGATCAACATGTTGGTTAATATGGTTCAAATTAATCTATGCTTACTATCTTGACTATACCTTCATTCTGTTATCACAGTCTGTGGTCAAAATTGGAGACTAAACAAAATGAATTGCATTCAATAGCTACGTTCATACGGGACTTGTGGTTTCGAAACTTTACGTTAGCGAAATTTTAGGTTAACGAAACACCGACTCACTAACCACGTGGAGGGTTCAAATGGGCCCGAAACAACGATGCTCGTTGCTCTGAAACTACAAGCCGAGAACGATCGTTCTTGTTAACATCGGAAGTAGATACCGAATGTGTGTGCAGTACACATACAGTTTCTGTGTTCATAATTCGTGCGAAGGGTATGACCCAGAAGTTGAACAGAGAGGTCATCGTTAACTACAAGCTTGCGAAACTTAAAGTTTATTTCGTTCACATGGTCCGA
>CM046851.1:5813560-5818560 GCA_025618425.1 Heliocidaris tuberculata
TAGGAGGCAGAGGAATACCCGCTTGAATCCGTATCGAAACCTGTATGACGAAAATGAAATAATGAAAATACTTTTTTTTCTTATTTCTAAAAAATGCAGTTGCTCTTAGGGGTTAAAATTTTACTCATATATTATGCAGTTGTATCATAAAGGAGAATTTCTTTTTTAAAATTATCATTATCATTATTCCTGTGATGTCTTTTTAAGGTTCCATTTATGATCTCAGGATCTACCAATAATAATAATTATAAAACATGATCGGTTTTTATCATACATAGACTAAGTGTGTTTAAAGGCATGCTCTCATGGTTTTGACCGAATACCGCAAAGTAAACTGCACTCTACAAAACTGTTGACTCTGTCACAAATAACATTTTTAAAGGCCGATTGTAAATCATGGTTCATGGTCACATTTTATGACAGCCTAACTGTGTTCCTTCGATCATATTGGTAAGTTTTAGGACAACTAACCCATGGAGTATACTTCCCTGGACAACTATCCCTTGGACAACTCCCCTGTGAATTATGCCCCTGCTCTCAAGCACTAATCCCCAGGACATTTACATCCGACGACTTTCCCCTGTGGGTAATCACTTTTACATGTATAGTGATAGTTTTTGTAAGGGTTAAATTGTCCGATGTATTTGCCGGGTAGTTGGCCGGGGTTATCTTATAGCCCGATTGGTAGTTGTCCAAACACGCAATTCACAAATCAGTTCGATGTCAATAATGCCAATTGACGCTGATGCGTCATTTGCCTGACGTGCAACTGGTGCCGCTACTGACGTGCCATGTTAGAGTGGCATATATGCCTATGAATCGGACTTCTATGTATTATGTACTGTCTATAATTATCATGTATTATGTACATGTATTATGCATTTGTATGTTTGCTTGATGTTGAATAAACTGAACTGAACTGAACAGAACTGAACATAGAACAAACGGTGATTGTACAATGAACAGTTCAAGTATAACATCCTCCTGTTACTGACGTATGAGATGATTGCCTTCACAGGCTCAATTAGCGCAGGTAATAACGCATTCGAAACGATTGCAATGAAAATATTAACAACACATTTTGTTTACCAAACGGACTACGACATCACAAAATGCTTTGAGCTCATGTGACCTACATATGTACGGTTACAAAACAACCCTAATCTATCTATGATATTATGATATTTACAGATCATAATACGAGGGAAGTAATGGTATCACAAGTCTGGAAAAATACTCCCACATGGTATTAGTAGATTACTTTTTCATCTTTCAAACTTGGTGTATGCTACAAAAAGTTAGAAAAAGGGGAAATACTAGACGCTGATACAAATACACAAGACAATAACGAAAACTCTATACTAGTAACAACAGGTCAAGTAATATGGTAAGATAAAATCATGAATAATATATTTGTGTTTCATCTCACGGAAAATTGAATTTGTGGATGCCAACCTGATTTGTCTATGAATTAGGAAAGCACGAAGCGAACCATTTATCACTTGCTTGAAATCGGTGACCGAGACTTCTTGTCGCCCGAGAGTGATATCCAACACGAAGTGATAAAGCATAATGAAGTTAGCTTTCGTCGTCCTTCGATTGTTTTCTTTGTTTGGACGAGGAGGAAGTCACACATTTGAAGATGGACATCGGGTGATGTTGAAAAGTTGGACAAGAGTATGAAGTGTTAGATTTCTGCGATAAAAGTTTGAAGGCAGAAGATCAATTGACAGGGATGTGCGGTAAGAGTTTCCACGGGAGGGGTGTCGGGTCCTTTAAGTGCATGGAGTGAAAAAAAAAAGATGTAGAGAACAGGAGGAAGTAGAGAGGGAGAGAGAGAGAGGGGGGGAGAGAGAGAGGGGGGTAAAGAAAGTGGGAGGGAGTGTGAATAAGAGAAAGGGTGAAAGCGCGATGGGTGGGAGTGAGTGAGAGAGAGAGAGAGTGTGTGTGTGTCTGCGTGTGCGCGTGTGTGTGTGTGTGTATGTTGTTGTTTATTTATGGATGGCACGTTATGGAAATATATAATTTGTATTGTGTTTATTGCCATGTTGAATTATATTGTGTAATTAATGCTTTAAAAAAAAAAAAAAAGTATGTGTTTGTGTGTGGCAGAGAGACGAGAGTCTTTGAGGAGCGAATGAGAAAAAAGTGCATTTGCTTTCTTGATGTGGAAATAGAGGTTTGAATGCGTTCATCCTCTAGTTACCATGGTTACAATTCTTTCTCTACAGGTATCGACCAATCTATATACCCACATCCACAGTTCTGCTCTGTGCGTTTATTACATGAAGGATATCAGCATCCAATAACTGCAAGCCATATTCAGTCTGTAATCTTATAGACCTATAACGTTGATGATAGGACCGTATTCGTTTGGAAACACTCGCATCCTTCCGCAATAGTTTTCCCACCTCGCCACCAACATCAATTGTTACTCTTCTCTTCGTCTTCTTTTTGTTTTGTTTTGTTTTGTTTTTTTTCTTCTTTTTTTTTTGTTTGTTGGTCACCTCCATCCCACCACCTTTCAAATTCATCTCAAACACACGAACACACACAAAAAAAAGGTCGCACTTGCAACCTGTTGTAGCACCCTGAAAACAGGTGCCAATGTGAACCATGAAATCGAAGAAGACTTTCTAAAAAGGATGCAGAATCGAACGTCACGAAGTGCAAATCTTCACCCATATGGGTGAAGTACGGAATGAAAGATTCGAACCCACCCCCCCCCCCAAAAAAAAAAAGAAAAAAAGAAAAATTACACCCTTGGTGGTGCTCTTATCTAACGGAAAAAATTGAAACTTTTAATTCTTAGTGCGCGACTTTGCTTCATTGTTCTCTAGAATTACTCCTTATCTGATATTAATGATTAATGCATTTAGTTCTTATCTGCCCACCCTTACTCGTCAAGATATTCTGCGAACTCACTCACCCCCCCCCCCCTCCCCATCCCCCCCCCCTGTTCTCCCTCGACGATTTCCGTTTTACAGTTTCGATTCAGATGTCTTACAGCACGCCTTACTTCCATACAATCGTTTTTCCACTTTCGATTGCAACGTTTTTCAACACGCTATATTTTTCATGAAGAAGTCATGTCTTGGAGGTTCGTCTTTCAATTCAACTGCTAGATACATTCTACGTATTAAATGCCCTAGAGGAAACAGACTTTACCCATCAGAAAGAATACTAATGGATGTTCCAGTGCTTATGACACAAGGGAAGGGATTTCTACTTGGGTAATGTGAAACCAGCAAACTCTTCAACTAGATTGTTCCTCTCCTGAATATCTTCTGAAATATCGATTTATTATACAACACCAGTAATTTGCACTGCTCCCTCACTGCTTTAAAAAAAAAAAAAAATCATGTGTACATAATCACTTAACCACGTCACTGCGCACGTTCCTCTAGTCTAGGATAGAAAAAAGAGTGTTTAAGAACTTTTCACAAATTTCGATTAGAAAGAGATAATTAGAAAATCATGTCATAAATAGATAAAACGTAATGATTAAACATATTAAATAAAAACAACGATTAAACAAATTTCAATTTGGCTGAATTGGAAAAACTCATGAGCAAATGAACATTTATATTTGGCTGTGCAAAGATTCGAATTATTATTTCGATTGGTCTTCGAATATAAGAAACAAAAAAATCCCTGAAAGTTGTAAGAAGTATCCTCAAGATACAGTAAGGTTGGGATAATATTTATTTGCAATCGGAATTGTAAAAAAAAGGTCTGCGGGTACCGAGGTAATAACAAACTTTAGAATCGTTATCATAAAAAATTACAAAGATAATTTCAGAGGAATGCCATGGAAATGTCTCCATTCATACTACGATAGTTTTCATACATTTTGGACTGATTTATCAACATGTATTTCAAAAATGTTGATAGTTCCATAGATAATGGAGAACACGAAATACTAAACGAAGAAAAACAAAACGATACACGAAATGCATATAAGTATTGATTTTATACTGTATGAACGAAAAAAGCGATGTTTCATTTTCCCGCCCAAGGCAATGACCTGAATGAAAATATACTTCATTTAATATTTTCTTCTAAATATGAAGATGCATATGCACGCGTAATTCATAATCTAAACGTATTTTTATTTCCAATATAAAAAGAGGTTTTCTTTCATTTTTTTTTTGTTTTTTTGGACAAGGATATAATTGATAGTCGCTATTCAATATGCAATATTGCATGGTTTGAAACGAAATGGGGGAAGTGAGTGAAACCGCAACTGATCAGTTTCATGGCGCAAGTGTAGAATAATTCCAAAAACCACATTTTCCTCCATTTGATGATGGATTTTGTTCTTGAGTTGATTTTATGAATGGTAAGAAGAACAAGTACATGCGCTTGCCTTACTGATTTTTTTTTTTTAATCTGTGAATTGGAACCACAATATCAATTTTAAAAAAAGCGACATTAGCGAATCTGCGTAGGAAGGGGAGGGGTGGAGGAGTGGGATGTGCAGGGGCATGTGCCCCAAACAACCTTTGATGTAATTCCAGTCAATTTGATATAAAACAAAACATACATGATCATTCTCAATTTTCATCTACATCTTCTATACCTTCTTTACTACTTGTAAAATGAAAGAAACAGAAATACACGCCAAATACAAACTCGTACCGTGTGCCCCCGAGCTCGTACACGTTTTAAGAACTTTCACTTCTTGATCAGAAGATTTTAAGAAATAAGTGTGCCTCTGAAACTGTGATAAGGTTGTTTTTTTCTGACCGGCACAGATTTTTGATAATCTTTAATCTACCCCTGTACGATATTCCACCATATATTGCAGAGAGGACTATATCCCCAAAGTAACCATTTAACTAGGCAATCAAAAACCTTCGCAGAAATTACCACGAGAGGATAGCTCCCCCGGACGATCATCACCTTACCTGACCCCCTCCCTGATCATACTTTTGTAGTGTTATATGACGGGGGAATATTTTAAAGCTACGAACTATAGACAAGACGTATTTTAGAAA
>CM046851.1:5821060-5826060 GCA_025618425.1 Heliocidaris tuberculata
GTCTCTCTCTCTCGCTCTCTCTTCCTCTCTTGACTCGAGCTCTCTGTCCTGACAGAAAGCATTTAGCTACGACCATGACTGACTTCAAGCTTGGTACTCAAATGCCCAAGTATTAATGGTCAAGTGTCTTTGAACCGCTGCCTCGGGACTGGTCATCGATCAGCTAATCGGGGTGCATGGCCTTACTCCTCCAAAAAGCATTCACTTTCAAGATGGGTGTCAACCTTCTCAATCACAACAAGTATATATAGGAGTCTTGAGTGGCGTATCCAGCTTGTTTGGTCGTATATCGTTTGAAGTCCAAGAAAAAAAATCAAAACAATTTGTAGTGGGTCACCGTTTTGCCTAGGTACATTTAACGAAAAGTATTCAGCTTCCCCCCCCCCCCCCTCTCCTTTTGGTTCGCCATTGTGTCAGGGAAATGTTTAGCTGGTGTGTTTTTGTTTGTTTGTTTGTTTGTTTGTTTGTTTGTTTTTTGTTTTTGTTTTTTGTTTGTTGTTGTTTTTTTTTTTTGGGGGGGGGGGTTGCAATGTCAAAATGATGCGAATGCATCTTCGTTATATGTAAATAACACTATTCTCGGTTACACTGAGATTGAGTTAATGGCAAACGTGCATTAGAGCAGGTCTATCCAGACAATGCTAGAACTCAGGAATAATAAGAGACTATTCAATACACGAAGGAAAATGTTAAAACCTTATTCAATTACCATTCAAATATTTAGGGTCACAGACACAAGACTTCCCATCGGCGCAAACCGTTTTAAATATTCTTCTGACACCTTTGAAATTTTGGGTGTTCTTTTGCCGCACGTCCCCCCCCCCCCCCCCCCCCCCCCCCCCCGCCCAACGAACTTACTGTGTGGTTCGGCAAATGTGAGTTTATAACACACTCGTCCAACCTTACCTGTCGTAGAATTTTCGACCCGTCATTGATGTGTTTATAGCAGGGCTTAGTTTGTAGGTCAGCTGTCTTGATCGAACCGTTGAGTACTGACCACGATCGATAGTCACCTCTTGTTTGAAACCAGCTGACATCTTTGAGATAAGGAACGGGACAACCCCCACCCCTAAATCATATGAATCACATATCATTTCTTGTGTATGAAAACGTCTTGTCCTTAGTTATATTGTGGATGAATTCAATTTACGTTGTAAAATTTGACGAAAATTTTATTGTGTGTAGGACAAAAAAATCGCAATAAACCGACTTAACATGGTTCTCAGTAGAAAGCTCTGAAAGAAACGCATTTTTGTGTGGGTGTGCGTGCGTGTGTGGGTGTGTGTGTGTGTGTGCAAAAGGTTCTGTACAGAAAGATCAATTTAAAAAAGCATAGCAAATCAATTACGTTGCCTTCAGGTAAAGCATATCTTCTTCTTCTTTTTGAATTCCTCTGCTTGGTGAAGAACAGTGCTTGTGCTCACGTGATTGGAAATCAGTAGCATGCTTACAGCCATCAATCAATCTTTTTTTTAAATCGACTTCTTATGGTATGATTTTGTCTCTGCCAAAAAAAAATAGAACATAGGGACTTCCCTTTTGTTCACAAAGTAAACGAACTATTCAAACCTATTCAATATTAATTTTATCTGTACTGCGCCATGTCCAGATATTGTTTTGTTGTAAGAAGGATTCTGCTCTGAAGACCCCCCCCCCCCCCACAAAAAAAAAAAAAAATTAAAAAAATAAAAAAATAAAAAAACAATCAAACAAACAAAACAAACAAACATACAACAACAACAACAAAACATGGCAATGGGTAAGACTAATAACAGGTTCCTGTTCATTCTTAAGACATGCCCTGAATTGGACTGAATTACCTATATCGCCTATCCCTCTTTCGTTATGAGCTATGACAAATCAAAGAGGAACAAATACTTCCTCTTCGAGCCATTCAGAGAATCGAATGACTAACGTTCTCATCGTATGACTGAGATCTAAAGAATTATCATGTAAGATAAACTTTTGTGCCTACTCATGGAAATAAACGTTCAATTATTCAGAACGATATCTCAGTGATAGTTGGGGAAGTCAACCTGATCTGCTTTTCCAAGCCATTTTTGTTGTTGTAAATCCCCTGACAAGGAATGTATTATCTTAAAAATAACTCAATACATATTACACAGTTTACATGAATGAAAAAAAATCATGAAATATATACCATGTATACGATAATACATGTCTTCAAATCGGTTCGTATTTTGTAAACTTTCTTCAGAATTTTGTTAATCTTCCAAACTTTTTCTCTAAGAGTTGAAATTGTTTTTTCTTCATGAGGTATTTCACATTTTCCATGAGATCTCTTTTGAATTTAAGAAACATAACGACTGAATTAAACTGTTTAGATTTCAAATTACTTAAAACAGGGGTGGATCCATGATTTTCTAAAATAGGGGGCACAGTGCCGCAAAAATACTCAATAAAGGGGGCAATTATTTTTTATTGTGTACTTAAGGGGGGGGGGCACGGGCCGGTTTTCGCCCTATGTAGATCCGCCACTGACTTAAAACATATACCTTATAAATTAAGAAGAATCATATTTTCATTATCAATGTCATATCCAGTGACTTAAACTTTTTCGTTAAAATCAATGTACAAATCATAAACAGTATAGATTAAACCAGGGAAGTGTAACTCCCTGATTAAACATTTTACTTTACGCCAGAATACATTTACTTCAGGACAATAATAATGGAAGGTGGAAAGCATTTTTATCTCTTTTGCAGTATTTGCACGTAATTTCAGATGAAATTGTACGTATACATACATTGTGTTTTAACGGTAAGATCTTATTAAGTAGCTTAAAATCATAAATTGTTTTATTTTGTTGTTATCAATTTTCCAAACTTAAATATTAGTAATGAAGTCCAATTAAAATTTGCTGCTAACTGAAGTTTGTGCTGCCAAAAGTACCATACATTTGGTTCCGAAGATTTCAATTCAACCAACAAAGAATGAAATTGTTTTGTTTTAGTATTCATAATATTTATATAATTACCTGTTTTTGTTTTTGAATCAATTGAGGATTATACTTGGTCAATGTTGATTTCAGATCTATTTAAATTATCAAACCAAAAACGTTGAAAAGCTTTTTCAAATCCTAGTGTATTAGAGTTTGACGATCAAAGAATCGGTCACTATTGTCAGGTCAATTTGTAAATAATCTTTCCACGCTCCATTTTTAATTATGTATTTTACTCTATCTATATCTCTTTCATGCCACGTATTAAAATATAGTAATTTACCATTTAAATTAACATTGGTGTTATGCCATATTCAAATTCAAATTCAATTCTGTTTTATTTGATCTCAGCCAAAAGTCCGAAGACTAACATTGTGAGTTTACAGACATGTCATATATTCAATTATTATTTTAAAAAACAACAACAATATTCAAATGCATATACAAACATACAAAATGAAATACTTTCATTTTGAATATTACAAGAATGTGGAAAATCAACAAAACGCAATTCGGCCCAAGTGGAAAATAAATTACAATAAAATAGTGGACATTTGTGGGTTTTTTTACACAATAAAAGTATATCACTTACGGAACAATGAAATTGTAAACATAACGGTAATCCCCCTAATTTATTTATCCAGAAAAGGCTAAAATATTTCCATTGTTTGTTTGTACTATTATCCAACAATTTCGAAAACCAGTAAAGTCTCAGTGACTTGAATTTAGCATTTAAATCTATTATTCCTAGACCACCTTCAACTATAGGAAGATTAACAACTTTTCGTTTTACCTTTTCTCTTTTTGAATTCCCCAAAAAGGAATAAATCATTTGTTTAATTCTTTTTCATATTTATGAGGAAGTATATAAATCCCAACGCACACTATACGATCGGTCTGAGATCCGATTTCGGAAGAAAATGCAATAACATTTGATAATAAACATTTGAATATGTAACCAAAAAAAATGTGAGGTTCTCAATAGTGATACAGATATCAAAATCTAAAATGCCACCTATCGCGAGTTTTGTAGCCGGAGGAAAGGCCAAATCGGCTCCAAATCGTAATGATGTCAGAGCAGTCCTGCGATTGTCTACGATTCGAAACTGATTTGGCCCTTATTCCGGGTATAAGGCTGACAGCGTTCGAAAATCTTATGTTTAGTATCCATACTATCGTTCAGAAGCTGAATCAGATATATTTTTTTAATGTTTAATGCCAATAATTAATGCCATTGAGATTTATTTCTAAAATCGGATCGCAGTCGATCGTATAGTGTGCGATGGGCTTGAACCTAAATTAATCAGTTGTGATATAAGTAACGTTTTTTGTATAACTTCTATCTTTTCAATATAAAATTAAGTCAAGTTTCTCATTTTGCATATAAAAAGCTATATATATGTTTTATTTTGTTAATTTTAACTCACCAGTTGAAATCATTGAACTCAATAATATTTTCATCGTAATACGACACCAAGATACCTTATAGGTTCATCTAACCAAGATAATTCATCAACATATTTTGTTGTATTAATATCAATATTCAATAATAATCAATATTATAAGCAGCTTAGACTTAGCTCTCTTTTGTCCGACCTCTGCAAAGTGACTGTTTGTCATTCTGTGTGATATTAACAGATTATCATTCATCCATGCTATTTATACTTGGTGCATGTTGTGTATGACGATTGCGAAATATCGACCTCATACACGTACATGTATATCTGGGGATTTTTACCGACAACTGTTATAAGCTACTGAAATCCTTGCATCTGAATGGCTGAGGGCAAATTTGTCGGTAAAAATCACTGACAAAACACTTGATGAAACGCTCCCCTGATTCTGCATTCTAGAGAGGAAGGCATAAACCTTTTTTTTTCCAGGTAACCATGGTAACCATGGCTACCATGATGTTTGAACTTTTTTAAGACTTCCCTTTTCGTTGACCTTGTATAATGTTTAACTCTAGGACGAAGTCTGAAATTTATTCTTCATTTTCTGTGATCAAGGTATGAATGGAAGTGGTGAATTTAAAAGT
>CM046851.1:5828560-6092300 GCA_025618425.1 Heliocidaris tuberculata
CCCCCCCCCCGACAACTAACCCCCAGGACATCTACCCCCAGGACAACTACCACCCCCCCCCCCCGAATCTGGAGGTAGTTGTCCAACGGGGAGGGGGGGGGGGTCTTATACTGGGGATCAAATGTCAGGGGTATCGTCATGGGGGAATAAGATATTGTTCGGGGGTGAATGTCCTATGGATTATTGTCGAGGGGGGTATCATCCTTGGGGGTAATCATCATTGCATGGGGGTAATTTTCCTCGGGGTAACTGTACGAATTGTAGTTGTCCTGGGGGTAGTTGACCTGGGAGGGGGGGGGGAGGGTAGTTGTCCTGGGGGGTAGTTGTCCTAGAATCGTTGCCTCCTTAGACAATGCGAACACGCTATTATGTTGCTACCTTCTTTAATGTTGCTGTTGAATATAAATACTTGTTAGTAAAATGTATAAAGGGGGAAAAAATCAAGATTCGATGCGATGACTTTCAGAGCAGCCGACAACGACCTGTGCAACGATATTTCCACTGTACAGTATTTATAAACTTTTTAATAACAGTGATGTATTATCATTTTGTTGTTGTTGTTGTTGTTGTTGTTGTTGTTGTTGTTGCTTCTTTGCTATTGATTTGTTTTCTACCCGGTTAGCACCATCTACGGCCAATATTGTGATAGCTTTCTTCAGAAGATGTGAACATTTTGTATCCTCTGCTGTTAATGCCTATCTGGCTCTCAATAAATGAAATAGAATTGTTAAAAATTGTTTACCTCAAGTGGGAACTCTATATGCTAAGTCGTTTATCCAAGGAGTTACTAGGTTTGCCTAGCAACTTCTTTGCTTAACAGTAATCCCATTCAAGTATGCAACCGCTGGCAGCTCTTACATGCCGATATCTAGTTTTTTTCCCCCTCTAATCCGTTGGGTGATTATTGTTACCTAATATCAATTGAAAACAATTACCTAATATCAATTGAAAACAATGTGATTTTTGCCCTGAGCGTCTAGTCACTGTCGATTTCGAAAACAGAGTAAAATGTTTCATTGGGTCGGATATCAAAAAACTTCAATACAGTGCGTATCCCAAGGGGGTATAGGGGCACGTGCCCCTAATCATGTTGTGGAAGAAGAAGAAAAAAGAGAAAAAAAGAGAGACATAAAAAGGGGGAGGGGGTGAAAAGAAGACGCTACGACCCCTCGTACACCTTCCAAGAATTGATGAACTTGTTAATTAGCATTTGTGACCCTCCACCACAAAACGACCAATAAGTCACAATGGGAGTTTTAGAGTAAAAAATTGAAAAGGTGCTTTGGGGTGAAAATGTTGATTTTCAGTTCTTCAAATTTTCTGAAAGGTCATATATTAATCTGCCATCTGACAGAATTTCAGGTTAAAATACGATGTTGAAATATGTTTTTACTCTCATTCAAAATGACCATGTTTTCATGGACATTCAAACTTTGTGTGTCAACTTGCTGAGATTGTATTTCACATCGCCTTTCTAGTATAGCTTAAAAACTATGCATTGCCTGATATTCAAAATCTAAAGAAACAAAGAAATATATCTATTCTGAAGGTATGGAAAGTTTCAAATCAATCCAGTTAGCACTTCACAGTGTATGCTAGGGAGTTTTGACTCAACCTTTTGTGCGACAAACAATAGAACGCAGATTAGGTGCTCTTAAATGGTCACTCCACTTTAGAGCCCGTTTTCTCTATTGTGTTGGTTATTAGCCTGTCTGACACGTTGACATTCTCATTGTAATTTAAAGCTTTCAAAGTGTGTTAAATTTTAAAAACCTAAATTCCCGACTTATTGGTCGTTTTCTGGTGGAGGGTCACATTTCATTCACGGAGTAAGAACAGCGCCCCCATAGCGCTGATGCCCCCTCACTGTGTCGACCATGAACACAGCACCACTGTACACTGCATTAAAAAAAGAGCTCTATGCTGATTTCTCATTATGCCTTCAGTATGTTCCATGAAAAAAGGGGGTAAATAACGAAATAATTCCCCCCCCCCCACACACACACACCAATTCATCTCTATCGACCCCCTGTCTCTCCAACAATGTTCCATCAAATCCTCTTTTAAAAATTGAATATGCACAGATGAACGAATTTGTGAAATACAGTGTATCAATCAATAGCATCAGGTGATTTCGATCCCGGCAGATCTGCGGGGGAACATGAGATGGGTTCCACGTGTACAAAACGTATCGACGATTAGTCATTAGAAACGAAGGCGAATGGGCGGAAGCGTTGGCTACAAAATGTAGGGCTTCATTTAAGACGCTTTTTTTTTTTTAATTCTTGGATTACCTAAAGATATCACATATTCTTTGAAAATGTTTGGCGTCTGCGACGACTTACTTCATCAGCGAGAAACAAAGGCGAACTGGCGGAAGCGTTGGCTACAAAATGTAGAGCATCATTCAAGACGCTTTTTTTTTTAATTCTTGGATTACCTAAAGATATCACATATTCTTTGAAAATGTTTTGGCGTCTGCGACGACTTACTTCATCAGCGAGAAACAAAGGCGAACTGGCGGAAGCGTTGGCTACAAAATGTAGAGCATCATTCAAGACGCCTTTTTTAAATTCTTGGATTACCTAAAGACATCTCATATTCTTTGAAAATGTCTTGCTTATTACCTCTTACTACAGTATCGATGATATTAAAATGGTGATAAGAAAATAAAAATTGGGAAAAATTCAATTAGTCAGTACTCGCCTGTAGAAGTCTGTTTGGATCTTACTAGTGATGATTGTACAGTATTGCAGTAGATTTTTGCGTTAGTCTCTAGACAAGCTCACGATTGCAAATTTCTTCAAATGCTAAATATCTTTTCCTAAGATAAAACGTATAAAGAAACATGAAACAAATCCCTTTTTTAGATGTTTTTACTCAACACTAATGAATGATGTTTACGGTAAAATATTTCAATAAGTAATGTTCTTTCGATTGATTGAAGTTACAAAAAATATAGATGCGTAGAGACTCCCACCCATTCTCTGAAAGTAAACCCAAAATAGTACCGCTTACAGGGCGGTTAAGGAGCATATGGCACTGAATAAACATTGCCTTTATCGTCGAAAAAAATAACCTTTAATAAATCAAATAAACGCACAGAAGGACACTTTCTTTCTCTAAACTAAAGAAAGTAGGTTAGGTGAATCTCAAAATAACTGCATACGTTGAAACGAAAATTACGGAAGCGTTAAAGTGCCATTCTACTTGTCGACTTGGCAAGATAATTTATAACACCATGACGACATGAGCTTTTTGTGAAGTCAACTTGGCAAGATAATTTATTTCGCCATGTCGACTATTAAAAGTTGATAAGGTCGATATGGTAAGTTAAATATCTTTAGATATCGACATGATATGGATATTAAGTCGACTTGACAAGATGAAATATGTCGTCATTTCTTCAAGTAGAATGGCACTTTAACTTGTCGACTTGGCAAGATAATTTATGTCACCATGACGACAGAACTTTTTGTGAAGTCAACTTGGCTAGATGAATTATTTCGCCAAGTCGATTAATAAAAGTTGATAAGGTCGACATGGTAAGTTAAATATCAAGATGAAATATGTCGTCATGTTGTCAAGTAGAATGGCACTTTAACGCTTCCGTAATTTAGGATAAAACGAAATAATTCCATTTGAAGACCCCCCCCCCCCCACAAAACCACGAAGATGAAGAATAAGAAGAAGAATGATAGGAAAAATAATAATGATAAGAAGGAGAAGGAGGAGGAGGAGAAAAAAAAGAAGGAAGAAGAAGAAAAAAAAAAGACGAAGATGAAGAAGAAAAAAAGGAAAAAAGAAAAAGTAGTAGAAGAAGAAGAAGAAGAAGAAGAAGAAGAAGAAGAAGAAGAAGAAGAAGAAGAAGAAGAAGAAGAAGAAGAAGAAGAAGAAGAAGAAAAAGAAGAAGAAGAAGAAGAAGAAGAAGAAGAAGAAGAAGAAGAAGAAGAAGAAGAAGAAGAAGAAGAAAAATAGAGAAAGAAAAATGAGGAGGTGAGAAAGGAGGGGCAAAACGAGTTCAACTTAACAGATCACGAAATAAAACATAAGAATATTCAACCCATATATAGGCGCGGTAAGCATTGCTAAAACTTGAAATTTCAGGGTAAAACATAAGGACACTACCCCAATACTGCATGGTAGAGCCAGAAATCTTATTAACGAAAAACACGCACTGACTCCTTCCAAAAATGGGGTGTCGAGATTGGAACATGTTGACTATAAATCTGTTCAGTTTCCAAGGTTTAAATTCATAAAAATCCATTGATTTTGGAGCTAACATGACGAATGTATGCGAATAACGGCTGTATGTGCACGTCTGAGTCTTATGTGCACTTTGCAAGTCATTGCCCGGGAATAAACAAGCGTTTTATAACCTTGTTGCCAATTTAGAAAGATATGTTGTTGATGGAAATACTTCTCATGAAGCTCAACATACCAACATACAAAACAATAACGGGAACTTGTTACGGATTTTTCATATCGATGCATGAGTATTTTGTCAGATATAATTATTCTTAAAGATTTCTAAATAACCTTTGTTGATTTCACACTGCAGGTTAGAGGTGTTCCTTGTAGTCATCTAAGTTTAATTCAATGTACGGGATAAATAACACCCTGACGATTATGATTTATGATATGATATGTAAAGGTCTATGTCTATTCTAGTAGAAAATGCTTTTACAGCAGCAGCTCCATCTCTATGGAATTCTTTTCCTCTGTAAATAGAAGGCGTCAACAAGACTAGACAGATTCTTATTGCCGACATGCAGAGAGAGGGGGGCAGAGAAGGAAGGGGGTATTGTCACGTCCAACACACCTCCTCTGTTATTTGCCTATTTTAAGCTTTTATGCAAATATGTATTAAAAGGGACCAGTCTCGACGAACAACACTATGTTGTTAATTACAGGTGTCATATAAAACTTCAGAATTACCCATTACCTGAATTTTTAAACCAACAACTGTGGGCGTCCTCTACCAGTCATATGGTCAGTCAGACCCAACTCCGGAAAACCGAGCACAGGTATATACTCCGAAAACGGCGTATGGAGCAAGATGAATAGAGAGCCCTCATCGTTCACTGCGAGGCAGTGTGTACAAAAGACATGGGGGAAATCGTGCAATGTCGACCTGCTGTTGATATTATATTTTTCAAAAATAATGCTGCGGATATATTTCTTTCAAACGTTTGTCATTTGAAAGTCATTTCATAATTATGACGAATCATTCAAGGATTCTGAAGATATTTGACACGCAGCATTATTTTTTAGAATTTATATATCTTTGGCTCGTTGACTTTGCAAGATTTTCCCCATGCCTTTTGTACACATTGCTTCACACTGAACGATGAGGGCTCTATATTCATACGCCGTTTTCGGAGTATATACCTGTGCTCAGTTTTCCAGAGTTGGGTCTGACTGATGGATTGAACGATTGTTCAAACAGAGAACACTGATGTTTGACACTCACTTAGATGAAATTCAAGATTGACGCATTTTTGCGAAAACCAATTTTTGCGGGTTTTACAAAAGTAACCAGTACTCACTCAAGCGTAAAATAGTGTCAATACTCGTAGTGTCATCCGATGAAACAGACCCTCACACATAATTGTATGAGAAAAAATCATATGGATATTGTGAAATTATGATTTTAGAGGACATTTTCAAAGTGTGTACTTTTTTATACGCACTGTATAGCGCTCATATCCGTCACGCTGCGACGCTTATGGCTCTTTAATCATAAGACTTTGTTACCCTGGTAATAGCAGAGCCTCCAAAGTAATTATAGCGCTCAAGGATATCAGGCACCCATTTACACCCGGGTGGAGAGTGGCAAATGTAGATTAATTAAAGCTTCGCCAAATAACGTTAGTGCCGGGCTGGAAATCGAACCCCGTACCTTGTGATCTATAGTCCGATGACATATCCACTAGACCACAACACCTCTACAATATCATAAATTTTCAGAATTCTAAACTTCAGACTACACCTAATCTTTAACCCTAACCTAACCTACAAACGTAAAGCCTGGCTAGTACAATGCGTCAATTCGATTGCGTCATTACCTGCGCTCATCGAGCCTGAGAAGGTAATTAACCCGTTCGTCAGTTATCAAAAATATCATTTGAACTGTTCATTTTGCAATAATATTTTCCACGATGTCACTCTTTCATGACGTGCAAAATGCCGAACAAGTCACTGACGGGGTCCTAACGTCATGACGCCCTCTCCTAAGTCGGAATGAACACTGACCAGATATCTTTGAAAGTATACATGTAAAGCCCTGAGCAAAAGTCGTCGGAGCAAATATCGGATTTTTTCAAAATTCCCTTACCTGTCGTTTAGCCAGCAGTAAATAAAGGGGTTGTACATGGAGCTACTCATGGCTATGAGCCAGATAGTGATGTAGATGTGGCGACTTCCTTTGACAGTCAATGCGTCAACGTTCAGGTACGTCATGAAGTGGTATGCATGGAGTGGTAGCCAACATATGGCGAAGACCGCCACCACTATGACGATCATTTTGACAATCTGTGCAGTGAAACGACAAAGGAGAGCAAAGGCGAAGATTAGAATAGTAAGTGAATAAACTGGAATCGTATATATATATATCCCTTCCTTCTAACGGTATATATATTTTTGGTTACCCTAATCAACGGATTCAACTGAAAAAAAAAATATATATATGTCAAACTACAATTATCATACAACTCTCAATGCTTCATCTGCATTGTTTACACATGTCACATGTCTAAGGACATGCTTCATCTGCATTGTTTACACATGTCCTTAGACATGTTAGATTCCTGCACGCAAACAATTATTATGTGCTCCATCTCTACTCCCTGAGGACTATTTCTATCATACTTTCATTGTGAAGGTATCATTCAAAGTCAAGCACGATGGCTTCCGACCACCTGATAGGTACCTCATTATCCCCCGGGTCTTGAGTGGGAAATGTAGCTTGCTGTCTTTCCAGTAAAAAAAATCATTGATGGGAAAGGTATAGACCAAACCGTTCTGAATTCTAAGGGAGTGAAAAAAGGGAGAAAGAAAGATAGAAACGGCGAGATGAAGAGGAAGAGAAAGAGAGAGAGGGATAGAGATGGAAAAGAGCGAATCGCTAAAAGCAAAGCCGAAATTGGAAATATTGAACAAAACGAAATAAATAAAAGTGAACAATGTCGGTATACATTATAAGTTGACAACCACGGTAACAGGTGGCAGAATTTGCAGACAACATGGAGGAATTTGTCGACAGGTGTTTCATTATTTGGGAGGGGTGTCAGCCTTCCCCTTATTGACGCCCAAGTATTCATCTTATTCTTTTAGCTCTGTGAATCCTGTGCACATGCATGTGAGTGTACTATTCCCCTGCCCCGAAAGAGGTACAATTATTGCACCAGCCGCAGTGACAGAATGGTAAATTTCGGTGAGGTGATTCCATTATTGGAATACAACATGATGGGTATTGACAAACAGGTGGAGGGTTAAACACACAATTATGGAGGCGCCGAGCAATTGACTTGTAGCTCAGATTAAAACAAGAAAGAGAGAGGCAGATACAAAGACAGAGATAAAGAGAGAGAGAGAGGGGGGGGGGGCGAGAAAGAAAGTGAGAGCGAGAGACCAAGATAGAGAGAAAGGAATAAAGAAATTGTGAAAGAGATAGAATGATTGAATGTGAGTGAGAGGAAGAGGGAAATGAGATACGACATAAAAATCTCGAGCAAGGACCCCCAATCGGACTTGGGTTCCGTGAGGGTCGGGTGCCTTGAGCAATTTTCCCCTCAACTCACCTTTACCAATGTTTACCTTTAATTAGAGAATATCTAAAATTACGATTTCTCTTTTAATACTGAAGTGATATTTGAAGCTCATTATTATGAATATAGTATCCCCCCAAACAGAACAAAAATATTGTTTGCTGATCGGTCCCCCTTTAAGACCTAAACACTAAGAAGCACTAACAGCGTCTGAAAAACCCTAACAGCTATCAAACCATCGCGGATGTGGTTTGGAATAGATTAATAAATGAATGAAATCATTATTGTGGTGAGGATGAAAAGGAGCTTACTAATAAAGTCGCCATCTTGATTCCCGGCCTCCTTTTGAGTGGATATGGTGACGTTCACTACAAGCAATCGTGAATGCATTTATTTATTTATCTATATTTTGCTTCCACTCTCTTTTGAGTGTGCATGATGACGTTCATTGCAAGTAATCGTGAATACATTTATTTATTTACTAGTATTTCTATCTTGCAAGGTATGACCTACATTTGTAGTAACTTAATCTAGGTTTGACGAAAACTTTTTTGCTGTTCATTATGCTCATACTCATCTTTTATTGAATAAGTGTTGGTTTTTAGTTAAAGGTACATCAGATTCTCCTATGCTTTAACGTGATTTTTCTTTTAAAGTTCCCATTAAGCTTCATTTTCATTTTTGTGTAGTAGCAGCAAAAACAACAAACAAATAAAAAACAAAAACAACAACAAAAAAGATCTTGCATTTAGCGGCACCCCCTCCATGGTGGCCTCTGTTCAAAAGAAAGGCCTATTTTAAGTGTGGCTTTTTGCTCTCTTTCTCTTTAACTGTACCTTCTTAGAAATAAAATCCCTGCCCTCTGCAACCCCCACACCCAAGTTTCAAATCCTAGTTCCGAATCTGCCTTCATGTGATACAAATGCATTTAATAGTTGAATTTTTCCTATAAATTTACTAGACCGTATTTTCTCAAAAGTAGTCTTTAGTACCGGTAGTGACGGGAAGTGAAATTATAAAACATATCGAGGGCGTTTCACACTGTAGACGGTATAAAACAATCTGGTAAATAGGTGGCATGTTTGCCACTCTCAACCCAGCTTTAGTAATTCGGCAAATAGGAGGAATAAATGGATTTAAAGCGTTTCGGGCAAAGCTTGGCTAAAACTAGAAGTATTACCCCTTGTATAGATGCATTGACAATCCTTGGGGCCGAATGTACATGATGTATGTGCATTATAATTGTAACTTTCATCGTAGGCATTAATTATCTCACAATCTTTGCAATATGTAGCATTTAAGTTTGACGTTTCGAGCGATTTTATCTTACCGCAAAGCAAAACAAAGCAAAATAAAAAAAATCATGCTATCTTTCCCCCTCCCCACCGCCCCCTCTCTCTCTCTCTCTCTCTCTCCCTCTGTCACTCCATCTTTTATCTTACAACATGTTCAAACATCCTGTGTACCCGACCACTACAACCACTACACTCTAACCCATCACCGTATCATATGACCACCCACACAACCCTTATCCTCCATTTGCGTAGGTATCATTTTCCTGGAGTGGGGGGGGGGGGGGGGGGAGGGGAGGGGGAACAATACCCCTCCCTACATTCGCATTTGTCGACAGAAGTTTACAAATTACGATGATATTCTAGTAAATGTGTTTGGTTGGGGTTTTTATATATTTTTTATTATTATTTTTTGTTTTGTTTTGTTTTTTTGCTTTGTTTTTGTTTTGTTTTTTTTTTTTTTGTGGGGGGGTGGATTTTTTTCATTGTTTGGTGGGTTTGTTTATATATTTTTAATTCTCTTTTTTGTTTTGTTTTGTTTTGTTTTTTGTTTTGTTGTTGTTGTTGGGTTTGTTTTTTTTGGAGGGGGTTGTTTTCATTGTTTGTAAGATTTTTTAAGTGAGGGGGGGGGGGGGTCATTCACCCTACTACCCCTTCCCTCAGACTAAGCTAACGGTACGCTCTCCCTATCTCTCTAGAACAAAAGAGATTCGATCTAACTCGGCCTAACGAAGACTCTATACCAGCACTTAGCCATTTTAACTTAATCTTAAAAAGCTCGCTTCATATCGTATTTTCCGTCAAGTGATTCGGCAGGAATTTTCGTTTTATCTGACGACCGCTCCATAATGCAAGTACGATCATATCACTCATGTTTTCTTCTTCCTCTAATTTCTTTATTTCTTTGTCTCCCCTCTCTTTCTCTCTCTCTCTCTCTCTCTCTCTCTCTCTCTCTCTCTCTTGTTCTTCTTCTTTTGGTCTCTCTGACTTTTTTTCTGTCTAATTCTTCCCCCTTTCTTGCTGCCAACCCTTTTATCCACGTATTTGGTTTTCCATTGAACTTACGATAACCCGACATTTGCTCCGAGCTTTATTTCGTCAAAAATGCAGGGTTACTGTTACGGTTGCAATCGGGTGGTTGGTTAGGTTTATGCCTAGGATTATGCTCGGGCAAGGGTTGAAGTAAGTGTAGGAAATTACCCCAGAGAGGTTGGGTTTTTGTGTGGGCATGTGTTTTTCCTTTTAATTAATTACTCTTAATTAATGTCTACACTAATAAGTGGAATAGCTTACATGCATTTGAAGCGTTAATAGTTAGTCCTGCACCGTGCTTCATTCCCAAAAGTAAGCACTCTGACAAATAGGACTTAAAATCATAAACAATCAAAATAATGCTTTCGTAAAAACTCCCCCGTTTTCCGTGAAGATTCATCAATATTTTCACTAACATAAAATCACACTTTCTTAAAAACAACAACGAAACGGAGTTGACTGATTGCAATGTTCTATATAAAAGTAAGACCAAACCAGAATGATCGAAAGATTGACCTGATGCAGAGTAAAGAGAACAGAAAGAAGGACACGAACGTAGACAGGGAAGGAAAAGTAAAGATAGAGAGTGGGAGAGGGGAGAGAGAGAGGAATGATACTAGGAGAAAAAATATGAGAGAGAAATAGATAGATAGAGAGAGAGATAAAAGAGAGGGACCCTGATGACAGAGGGAAAAAAAAAAAAAAAAGTGAAACATAGCACCAGCGACTTTACGAAAAAAAAATCTACGTGAAGAGATGAAGAGAGATAGAGAGAAAAAAAAATGAGAGAGAAAAGAGAGCGAGCGAGAGAGAGCGAACATATAAGTCTCTAAAAGTCCTCAGGCATTTCAAATGAAATTTTAACAAAACTTCAAACATAGAAGAAATGTGAAACATAATTATCATCTATAACTTTACGAATCATTATTTGCTTCTACAAAAACTTTTTAGAGTAGATAAAGCGCTCAACCTTGCAAGGCGAGATAATTTGTTGTCGAATTACATCCACAATCCTGTAACACCTAGTATAATTTAGACAGTGCCTGCTCATTTTTTGTTCTTATTCTACTGCAATTCAGCCGCACTTTCCAAGAAGTTATTTACGCCCACTCCTGATGAATAACACTATTTTCATTCTTGAAAAAAAAATTGGTTGCATATCCTATCAAAACATGTTTTTCATCTATTTCCTCTATAGTTGGCGTATGCCTACGGAACTTGGAAGTCACAAAGCCTTTCAAAATCTGTGTTGTTGTTGTTTGTTTTTTTTTCATCCAGATTTCTACAGAAAATCATGCTTGTTTGTGTCGAGGTCTTCTCCATCTACCCAAGGGATTCGTTTTTATAGTGCTTCAGTCAGCCAAATATAATTACTAATATGAAATAGTTGAACCTGATGTAATGAATTCGAATAACCTTGCTCTTCAGCGCGTTTATCAATCTTGTTTACAATAATCTAACATAAAAATTCTAGTGCGTGTCATGCTTTGGTATTAGTGGGAGACACAAGATTTTCTAGCCAGGGTGTGGCACGAGTCCGAAAACAAAAATCTCGTTTTTAACATTTCATTGTTTGTATAAATGTTAGTCTTGCTTTTTGTTTTTTAATATTTTTTGTTTTGGTTTAAATTCATAAATTCATGAATGTGAAAACTAATAAATAGTTCAAAGTTCAGAACTGCGTGTGACGATATTCATGCTTTTGATAACAATTTCTGTTCCAATAACTGCTTTTTAATTCTTATTTTACAAGTCGCGTTTACCTAATCGTGGGAATAACTTATGTACTCTATAATTCTTGAAGGGGAAACTATAAAAATAACAAATGATGTGATAAATCGCATTATACTTTATACAAAATAATTTCTCAACTTGGGGGAAGGGGGGGGGGGGCATTTGGCCACATAAATGTAAAGTCTCTAATGTCTATAGACTTATTTATCGTATTATCTTGATTACCTATCATTTTTATTTATCTTGTTATAATAACAATGAAATAAGAAATGCTTCCTGAAAAGTATATTCCATTTCTATTGTGTTTAAAGGTTATGAAATTAAACTACACGACCATTTATTTTCTTCACGTTTCTGACTTTGTTATATTCACTTTGTATATTTATGCTCTGGTTATGGAACGTAAGACCTGGTAGCTTTTTTCATAGTCCATTTGACAATTTGACGTAATTCGCTTATGATATCTAAATTAAAGGGTGTATAATATTGTTGTGAAATGAATAATAGAAAAAGTAATCAGTCAAACCACAAGTCGTATGCAAAATGAGCAAAAAGGGCTAATGTTATTTCCAGCGTCTGAAATGGCTAAACCATTGGACTGTTTTGCATGGTCATCATGGTCACATTCAAAGTTATGTAACTCAAGAAATATTAATGCTATGCTCATCAAATTTTCTGGAAAGATAAATGGATAGTTTACCAACCTACCTTGTTTAAGTTACAATTCAAAGAATAAGTAGTTGAAAATAAGTGATGAAATAGTTAAACAAAACAATTTTTTATAAGATTTCAAGTCGTTATAAGACATACAAAAAGTATATGAGCCACCATAAAACGCCTATGTATGAAAGCGTTGAAGTTTCTTTTTTTACTTTACCATATTCAAAACATCCATACCGCGTCAGCATGGTCAGTGCTGCGTTGTAAGATGGTAAAAAGTGGTTGAAAAAAAATAAAATAAAAATGAGAGACATTCCCGAAACTGTCGGAATCTGTTTGGGGTTTCACGAAAATTTTGCGAACATCACGCATGTCGTGAGTAGTTCATACACATATGACGAAGCTTTCAGACATTTTTTGAGAACAAATCACGAACAAATCACGACCCGCGGGATGCTGGAAACGTTCGCAAAAAATTTCGAACTTTTATGAAATTTCCGCCGAACTTAAAAACGACTCCTCCGAACAGTTGACGACGCTTCCGAACTCCCACGCATGTTTGGCGAACTTTTTGAGCCTAAAATATGAATGTTGGACTTTGCCATTTTTTCCACATTCGCATCCTTCGCGAATCGTTCACGTGCCCCTTGAGACCCACCTTTAGTCACGTGTAGTATATTGACTGCGGAGCAACTGCCACAGGGGCACTTGCCCTAAAATCACCTAGCCATTAAAATGACCGTACACTCACCTTTCGCTTGGCAGTTATCTGGCGGGCTCGGTTTGGTATGTTTTCACCCAGTAACCCGTTGCCCCACAGCTTGGTGCTGATAATGGTGTAACATACGGCCATGATGCCAAGAGGCACGCAGTAGGTCACGACAAAGTTTGCTGCGTTGTACCTACGAAACATGAGATAGGGGACACATATATTAAGATTCTATGGCGAAAGATGCGGGATAGTAAATATGTTTCTAAATAATACGTGCACAATTCACACAACAGCATCTATGAGATCACCCCAAAGCATACAGTACGCCATTACTAGTAAAAAAAAAAAAGGGGGGGGGGGACTGCACCAGCTGGAAATTCTTAAAGTTTCCATATTCAGGCAGCGAGGTGCCCGAACATTGTGAGGTTTCCCACTCTTTCTTCTTCTTTTTTTTTGTACCCTGCTTAGTGTATCTTGAGGACGACATAACATATTTTTTTAAAAAGTATTATTATCAGTTTTTTGCTGGCTCATTTTTGCTAGATCGCAATACATTTGAAACATGATAGGTCATATTCTTTGGAAAATGTGTCCGTACGCATGTCTGTTGAGAGTCAGAAGGTATATGACCTTCATGTCCAGAATGAAATGATATCCCCTTCTGTCTCAAGCTCTCCACAGAAAACTTGCTGCGTAGTGAAAACCTGTAAAATGTAATAGGCGGAATAATGAAAGGGTCACTATATTTGCGTCATAACTCAACAAACTATCCTCATCATTTGCTTAAAGGCATATACAATTAATTATTCCAACTCTGCGTTGTAGCAGTATATTTGAAAGAGTGGGCGGTAATGAGATAGATTGATTGCCACACTTTCGAACTAACAATATGATATTTGCGTCATATACTAAAACAATGATTTAGGCCTAAATTTTATATCTTGAGGCACAAAGTTTGTCAATAGGACATTGGCAGCGGTTGCACCTGCCGATGTGAACTTGTGAGAGATGTGGATAAAATGATTTCGATTGAATCGTAATAGTAATAATGACAAAGAAAGTCTTTCGTGGAATATAGATGTACTTTAATCAAGCCTTTTACCATTATGACTCTTTTCTACATCTTTAGCGACAGAGAGCCCAACCTTAGGTCAATGACAATCAAGCTTAAGAAACTCTTCTCCCATAACTGTCAAATCAGCACACCCCGGGCTTTTACTGTCTGTCATTATGATTTATCACGCGCAATTATGGCAAATATTTTAATAACATGATTGCAATTTGCAAGTTTTTGAGAAACTTATTTTGTCTGTCCTTTCATGTCATGTTCCTCCTCGGGGGCAACCTTTTTTCATCCATTAAAATGTTTCTCTGAAGAGAAATAGGCGTCAGTTACAATGCCTCTAGGATATCACTGCCCAAAATAGTTTTCAAGCGTGATGAAACTGTCAGAAATTTTCTCGGCATCAGAGTAAATTGTCGTGATATTAACTGATCTTGCAGACAAACATGAATATGGTTATTTCAATTACCCCCCCCCCCCCCCTTTTAATTGAAGTCCTTGTTGTCCTTTCACATCTAATTGTAAATTGTCTACTATAACTTAGACAAATGAGAAATAAGCATTGCCTTTCGACAGAATGCACCCTTCCAGCCTGTTTAGGGTGATAAATTTTCAAGAGATGGAACAAGTCTATCAAGTCAAAATTCGTCTTATAACCTGAAGCCCAATGATTTGGTAAGGAGGAAAATGATTCGATTTTTATCGTTTCTTCGATTTTAGTTGATAAATTACATGATACTAACATGTTTAAGCTGCATCACAATCACTGCTTTTTGAGCCTCATGAATGTTTATTCTTGTACCGTATTTTTGTTTTTAACTGAATAATAGATGTGAATTTTTTTACTCACATAAATTATTTTTCCCGCTCACCAATGTGCAAGCATGCTGTAGCAAATTTTAAGCATTGATTTCCTTTAGCATCATGTTGTAGGCAAAGCAGAAGCTCGATATGGCCAAAATGTAGAGTTTCTGTTATGTATTAAACATGCGAAATAATTATTTTGGAGGAGACTGATTCTATGGACTAGGGATTCTAATTAAACACGAAATTTCATGCATAAATTTGTATAAGTTAGCACATTCAAGATAATGTTAAACACTTTGTTTGTGCCTGACTCTTGTGTTTAAAGTAATGATAATTCTGAATTGGCACGAATTTGCACTCAATTGCGCGAGTTTCTTGCACAACAGTTTATCAACGCTAGATACGAACAGCCGCGACTGCTTTAATATCTAATCAAGACGTGCAATGGGTCCGTCAAAGGGAGAGGATAAAAGCAGGTGTGGGTCGTATGGGGTTGGGTGATTGAAATACTACACCCTCATCAATAACGTCTAGCTTTATCGGCAAATTTGACGATCAAGACCACCATTTTAAAAATTTTTTTTAAACACTTGTCAGCAAATTGGAATATAATTATGAAGAACATTTTGGTTAGAACTTTGTATTATGTCTAGCTTTATTGGCATCTTTGGTCCACCACCCTACGCCCTTCCTCCTCTCCTCCACCCCTCCTCCTCCTCCTCCTCTTCCTCCTCTAGCGGCATCCCTGGGCTACATCAGCAAGTTGTCACACGGGATTATACAATATAAGCACAACCTCATGAATGTATTGGCCTACTTTAGAGTCTTGTAAGTACACCTGATCAATCCAAGTGATTAAAATCAATGGAAACGCCTCTAGACCAGTCTACATCCGCGGTTCGATGGCCCTGACCAAACATCTGTATTGCTGGAGAAGGAATGCATGTTTTGGCTCCAAAATGATACGTCACGTGCCGATGATTAAATACTGGGTACAGAGAGACCTTGTTTCCGAGGAGTGATCAATACCTCCAGCTAAATAACAACGTTAGTCGCAAATAAAGATGTAGCTGCCTTACCAAGAAGGTGACTGGAAAAGGTAAGACAATCGAATGATTATATAGTTATGACGAATATCACCAGTTTGTTCGGGGCAATTCGTGGAGTGGTTCGAATCATGTTCTAATTAAAATATCAACAATATATATATATATATATATATATATATATATATATATATATATATATATATATTCAATACTGAGAACTCTCAGGGATGCCCTTTTGTCCTACACTCTGAGAGAACTTTATGAACATGCATCTGTTCTCAAAACCTTTTAAAACCATACGCCCGAATTCACAAAGGAGGTTTAAACCATGGGTAAGGTTTAATCCTCCGTAACCGTACTGAAATAAGCGTAAATAAGCGCACATTGCCCATGCGCGCGCTCAAAGAAAATATATGATTGGATCAGATTCCATGCGCACGTACGCTGAAAAAACCCAGGAGGGGGTATAAACCATGTTTTAAACCAAACCTCCTTTGCATTTTTGAATTCGGCCCATAATGTGCGGCCAGCGGAATGAATTATGCGTATACCCTGACCAAGAAAGAAATAGCGTCGCCACTGCAACCCTCCTCGGGCTGGTACTACTCAGATTAGATGAGGGAAATTGATGGATTGCCCTATCCATCAGTGTGTGATTGGGCTAATGTCAGTGACAACAAATTATAACTTATTGATATCGTGTCTCGCTTCACAAAATGGCCAATCATCGCAAAATGTAAGAGGGGAGAGGGGAGAGCAAAAATCATTTTCTCTGATCCTGAAACAGAAACACGAAAAACGGGTTGCACTTCCAAGAAAACAACAATAACAATTAAACAAGAATAACGGGGAGATATGTCCCTTACGCCCCTTCCTTCTCTCTCTGCCCCTTGTTCCTTAACGAACGAGAGTGATGAATTGAGAATGATATTTCGTGAATAATGTATAATAAAACATAGCAAAGTTCTTTTTTTTTGTCCCCAATAATAAGCGCCCACCTATTGCCAAACTAAATTTCCCAGGATAGCCACTTCTGTGTTAAAAGTTCTCTTCCTGAGTACACCGCAACTATCATTACCTCATCATTTCCCAGGTACCCATTTAAACCTCCTGGGTCGAGACGAAACATCTTGTTCACGAATGTAGACCTAGCCACCGAGCAACGATCTAACCTAAGTCTCGTTTGAGTGTCAAGAGCATTTAAGAATATACGACAGTGCTTCCAACGTAGAGTTATCACCATTTTCAACGTTCGACTTGTCATTTGAAGTTCGGCATGTGAGACGAAGAGTCTTCCCGCCTCTTCTACTCTTTCCCCAAAGTGAGAGGTTTTGATGCATTGTCCAATCACTCAATGGGTGATTGTGTTAACAAATCAGTGTCAACAGAGCAGAGCAGTGTTCACCACGTATCTTAAAGTCCATCTATTTAATCTAAATGAACCAAAAAGTTCTTCGCTCCTCTATCCCTCCACCGCCCCCTGACTGCTCCTCTGAGGGGAAGGGGGGAATCTGTAAGCATATGACTGTCTTAATGTCGGTGCCAATTAAATGTTGATGTGAGTTTTATTTTTCATGAATTCAAAACAAATGCCAAAGTTAAGCTCGTTTTGTCGTCTTACGCATTTGAATGAGGACTGTGTCACTTTCACATCTCATCTCACTGTCATGCCTGTCCCCTGCATGTTCTAAAACGAGGGAGGGTGATGGAACGCGTTACCTAGCGTAACAGGTGCCCCAAAGTAACAAAATTTTCCATGATTTTCTTGACAATCCAAATTAAAACTTCATTTTCTTTTCTCCCACAAACGCAAGTGAAGTAATTAATAGCGTAAACAGTTTGAACCTCATAGAAAAGCGCTGGGTCCGATGGAATTCCGAACTCCCTGTTGAAGAGGACGGTTACAGTGATCGTCGACCCTTTAGTGCACATATTTAACTTTTCTTTTGATACAGGACGGGTGCCAACCAAAATGAAAAGCGCTAAAGTAATACCTCTTTTTAAGAAAGAAGACAACCAATTTGTTAACAACTACCTACCCATATCCTTATTAACTTCATTATCAAAAGTTGTAGGAAAAAAAAAAGAACGTGTCTATTCTATCCTCAAATTAAATTGCTAAATTAAAGTTCCTACTTCAATTGATCAATACTCTCATACTTTTTGTATTTTTCTGGACTTCTCCAAGGCCTTCGATACTATCAGCAATACAATTCGTCTTCATAAACGTTAACATTACGCCATAATAGAGGGAAGGCCTTGGAGTGGTTCAGGAACTACCTCACAGAGAGAATACAATTCGTATCTAAAAAATAACCGTAGTTCAACTACATTCACTGTGGAGTACCACAGGACATTCTCCTAGGTCCCATTCTTTTTATCATTTACAGAAATGACATCCAGGATCCTCGAGTATTCTATCACTTATTCTATTTCCAGATGACTCAAACATTTTCTATTCTCATGCAAATGCAAACCAACTATTTAAGATCAAGGCTAATAAACTATCACAAAACCTACAAAATACCAATTATGTGCTTTTTTCGAAACAGAACCCCAAGTCTTCCGGCCAACGTGAAATTTGATAACACATTTCCCCAAAATGTTTCTACAGCCAAATTCCTTGGAGTTCTAATTAACAGTATAAAATATGTTGAAAATTGTATGTCAAACCATCTCAAGAAACATTGGTGTTATCAACAAAACGAAATACTTCCTTCTTTCTTCCACTCGACTCACATTATATCATACTTTGATAACTACCATATAAATTATTGAATACTGGCATTGGGTTGTGCAATGCAAAGTCTGTTTAACATGATACTACAAAAAAGGTACTACGAATTATTTTTCATGCAAATTATAGATCTCATGTTGATATTTTATTTTTTTGAAAATAACATTCTCAAGGAAAAGGACATTTATCACTTCAAACTATTAATGCCAATTTATGTACAAATTAGATACAAATGAGCTTCCCGCTATTTTTAGCGATATGTTTTTCAAGAACAACACTTAAGACAATTATCCAACGAGACAAGGTAATGCCTCCCACTTATCATTCACAAGAACACTGTTCCCACAAAATACCTTTTTGCCAGATTCTATGTACTGGAACTGTTTGGATAACAACATTAAATAAGCCACAAGTCTGCATATTTTTAAGCGTAAACTTAAAGGGATTGATGAACTTTGCCCAGGATTGAAAAAAAAAATTAAAAAAAATCACTGTTCCAGCTAATGCTGTAATCATAATTGCAAACCTTTAGGTCAGACAGGAATCGCCTGAGTTTTATAAGCTGATCGGTCGTTTATATATCAAGATATTTACGATGGAACATTGATGTCGCGATAGAGTGCCACCGAACCCTAAAGATCTCTTACGGTTCTATCACAGAATACCGTACATTGAACGAATCCCTATTTCTACACGAGCTGGAAACCCGCTCTGAAATCGCCTAGCGCTGGTGCTTGGTTTTTGTGACTGCAGCGCAGCGAAGAAGCCGAACGACTTGCGCTAGCGATCGATCTCGATACCTTTCGCCTAGCTAGCCTTTTTTCTCTTTTTTAGGATAGTAAATGGGTTCCATTTTCCCTCATACTTTCACATATCCTTTATCATATATGTAGTTAAAGGATTGCACACAGTTCACTGGCATTTGAGCTGACTTCACAATTTTTCACAAAGTTAATCAATCCCTTTAAGAAATATCTGCTCAGCTAATAATCTCTATAAACAGGTCACGTCTGAAAAAAAAATAATAACGACCAAAAAATCATTCGTCCATTTTACTCTGATCATGAACACTTGCCTAACGAACCCGCATTTAATCCTGTCCCCATTCTTCACGTTCCAGTTTCATTTTTCTCAATCTCTCTTTTCCTCTCGTTTTCTCTTGTAGCCACATCGTAAATCTGGTTGTAACTTTTACAACTGTTCATTACTATTATCATTTGCTTGACCAAAGCCCGGTTCTATTACGCGACTAAGTTGTGGGGGCACGCACTATAAAGCTTTGCTTCCTTAAGCATACCCCTTCCGTATATTCAGGTCAATATTATAAACATTTTCTTTCATTACTTTTTATTCATTTAAACATAGTTTCCTTGATTGTTATATCAATTATATTATTGTATTATCTTATCTCTATACAATAATATAGATCATTATACGTATTCTGTTTGTACTGAAACGGGACAAAGAAAAAAAAATCAAATCAAATCAAACTCTCATAACATTTAAAGCATTACCAATATTGATATCCGTCCCACAATCTGACCTATATTAAAAACAACAAAAAGTTTGTCCCCTTCATCCTTCCTACCCACACCAACCCGTTCTCTTTAACAGTGCCATCTTTTAAAAGAAATAGTGAGTGTGACCATGATGACTGTGTTGATAGAGTCAGTGGCGATACAGAGTTGGAGTGATATAGGTTCTTCATATGTTTTACAGATGTACTATGCCTACTAACACCTCTATCTTCACCTCTGGTCATTCATGTTCAGTGGCGTGGATACAGGTAGATACATGGGGCACGGGGGAACCTGCCCCTTATATTTCCACCAACAAAATTTTAAGGAAAAAAAAGAGCAAGAAGGGAATATAGGCAAAAAGCAACGTGAAAACAAGATGATACTCCCTCATTCACCACTCCCAATGGCCTTGTTTTCTCGCATTCCATCCCGGTGCCCCCTTCCCCTCCATGTTTACACCAGTGCCCCCTCAATGACTGAACGCAGGCTACGCCCCTGCACTTCTTCTAAGATGTGAAAGGGTGCTGAGTAGTGCTATCTCTCGGCTGGTGATTGTGTTAATGTCAATGACAACATGTCCTCTATCGTTTTCATTCCAGAGGTAATGAGAGCAGCATGACGACTTGGGAACCCGGGACCGACACAAGGGAACCCCGTTGCGCAAATAGTTACCATCAATTGCAAAGTTACGATCACTCCGAACTATCCAATGTAATAGATTCAATTTATATACATATTAGCTGAGATGATCGGTTGATCATGCTAAAGAGTTGTGATTATCAGCAGAAAAATATTAAGCTGTCAATTTTTCAAATGCAGGGAAACTATCACAAATTGAACTATTCCAAATAATTTACAGGAGAATGTCAACACACCTTCATGTATAATCCTGCTTCAAACCAACTTTTTAGACGGAGTTTCCAACATGAGTTTCAAAAGTTTGAGAGTGCCTTTAATAGCGAGTTGCGATTAATCGTTACTTCTTGAGAACCACTTAAGGCCTATGTCAGAAGTGACCTTCTTGTATAAAACAGTCACCCCTACATGTATAGTACAAGTAAAGACATTCTAATGAGGAAAATCACAGGTGTGTGGTTTATGCATTGTCCTCTTAACGGCCAACTATTTTTTGACATCATTAAAAATAAATCAGTAACCATATGCATTCATATATAGTATAATTTCGTACCGATAATGTTACAAACAGACGGATAATATAGAAAAAAATGTCAGTATTGGTTTTTGATAAAATTAATAAATGAAGTAAATAATCTAAATATATCTACAGACAATTTCTACATGGAAAATCAAATTGGGAAAAGGGTATATCTATGTTGGGGATAGCGATGAATACAAACATTTATATTTTTGTCATGAATTTAAGTCCTTTCCTCGAACGATCCGATAATCTTTACATTTGCTTACAACCAATCTTTGAAATGGTAGTTACGAAAATATTTACTAGCCAATGATTCACCATATGTATCCCGCTTTCTCTCTTTCTATGTCTCTCTCTGTCTCTCTCTGTCTCTCTCTGTCTCTCTCTGTCTCTCTCTGTCTCTTTCTGCCTCTCGTCTATTTCTCTCTTTCCATCGCGCCAATTAACGTTACTACCTTAATAATGTCCAATTCACGAGGAAAAGTTTGTATCATAAATAACGATAATTACTTTCATATCAGTCATGAAAAGAATATGCGCAATTCATAGATCCGATGCGCGTCATGTGACAAAATACTATTCTTACTAGCCTCATGCAAAAGGGCAAATTGCTATGGAGGGTAACATCTCATCTCAGGGTAACTATTCACTGATACTATTTACGGCGGATGACATCACACACGAAAAGTGGTATTACATTGTCATTGTGTCATTGTGTCGACATTCATTTGCACATTAGATGAGTAGATTTAGGCTTTAGTTAAAGATGACGGATATATAAAGCAAAATATGTACTGCCTACATTTGCGTCTATGATTAAACTATGGTACCCTCGGTGACGTGAAGACGATCTTTTTTCCTTCGGGGCTGCGTCCCTCATGGAAATAGTCGTGGTTCACGTCACCTCGGGGACCATAATCATTTCCAACCAGACCCTCTCATGGCAGTATATATTTGTACAGTATAACATAATAAACTGGACTTAGAAAAAAAAAATTGAACTATACGGGTGTTTCATGTTGAATGAAGCAGTACAACCACTGATGTCAGAATTCCTATTTTTGTTGGGTGAAATTAAATTGATTGAACTCGGAGCACCTCATTTAATCATATATTAGTGATAGCATCGATGCTTACACACGACTTCAATTAAATGTGTAGTCCATATAATCTATATCATGCTCAGGAAAAAAAACAGTATAATAGTCAATTGTTGTTGTATGACCTTAACCTTTATATATTCTGTGTTCGTACTATACTTTAATTTGGTGACATTTATGTTCAATTCATCTGGAACCATTGTTCTTGCTGACGTATAAAAGTGTACCAAACCAAACACGCCGCAAGGATAAAGTCAATGCTACTTGGTACTCGTTTTCAACTTGACAATTAGAAAAGAAAAAACAATCTTTTTTTTTTTATAATTTTGTTGTTTTTGTTGTTGCTTGTTTATTTTTTTTTTTTTTTTACATATGTATAAATGTTGGTTTATTTTGTTTTGTTTTATTTTGTTTTGTCTTTTGCTTTCTTCACTCTGACTATGCAAAAATCATTTTGTTTATTTAACCACACTAAGCAGCTAAGCTAGTTCATTTATTGCTGGCGTTTCAGCACGAAGTCTGCTTTTCGGGTATTTGCCTCCTCCTTTGTCATGTTTAAATCCTACTTCCGGTTGACAAAATCAGTCATAAGGAAATAAAAAATTGATTTTAAAAAAGAATATGATTTAGACAGTTCATATATCTGGGTTGGTAGGAACATGGTTATTGAATTAGTGAAACAATGGCATCTTGCGCATGATTATGCATGGGATGACACATCATGAGACAAGTCAACCCGAAGAGAACAAACTTTAAATTGAATTTTTTCACGCGTGTGCTGTTTTCAAATGAAATTATGTTTGAATTGAAGACTGCGAGATGAACAATGGATGTACAGTCGTCGAGAATGAAAGAGAGAAGGAGAGGAACATAGAGAGAACGACAGAGAAAGACAGAGAGAGAGAGAGAGAGAGAGAGGGTGAAACAAGAGCCATGAAGAAATAAATATAATTGTTTGATTATGCGCAACAGTTCCAAGAATTTTTAGCTGACAGAAAATTATAATTGACATATGTATACATGATGATTTGTTAATGCTTTTTAACAACTCACTGAATTTACGTCAGCAGTTTCAGTTCATTACCGTCATGTACTTGTACGAATTAGTGTATTGGAGAATATATAATGCATTTTAGAATCTAGGCAAGTCTCTGACTTTTATATTCATTTAAAGAGAAGGTTGGGTTCTGGTCAAGTTTAAACATAATTTGTGAGCTTGCTTACTCGTTTTTGTACTTAGTTTGGACTTTCATAGTCGAAATGTTTCCCGAAAAGAAATGCTGGTCAAATGCCCTCATATTCGAAATATGGCAAGATTTTTTTGAAGAAACACAGGTCGATAATCGAATAGGCCAAGCACCATTTATCTAATGTAAAGAAAAGAACAATGTAGATAAAATGCCTTGCTGCAGTACGTAAGTGCCGTGCAAGCGATAGAACCCACGACCTTCGCGTTTTCAGTCAAGCGTTTAAACCACTCGACTACGACACCTCTACTCATATCATGAACATGACTATTGCAAGAAATAGCTGAAATGTTTGGACCAAACGTTCTCATGTGTGTGTATGGACCCATATACCCATTTCTGTTTGCAGTGCATAATATTTTCAACCAGACTGAGTCAATTTCTCGTCATTTACAGATTCCGAAACACAACAATATACACATCAATGCTTATATATATATTTTTTATCATCAACCTTTCCTAATTACCTCTAGACAGCTTTTTTCAAAATTAAATCGCTTTAACAGAACTCAACTTTATTAAATCTTATTCATGAAATATGTTGATATTTATACACATGACTCCATTTATATATTTATCTATTAATCCACGATTGTTGCATATACATCTCTTTTTTTTTAATATGGTTCCTGTGTTTTATGTGCACACGAAATGACCTATGTTCAGTGTACAAGGATAGTGTCTCCCTCTCTCTCAGACTACCCACTATGCTCATCCACTCCCTTCATCTTTATATTCCTCTCGTTCTTGTTGCATATTCTTCTCGATCCAGCTCTTTCTGTATATCTCATAATTTGGCATCATACAGTCCAGTATCATTGAATACGTTGATTAATCTATATCCCTATCTATCTGATGCTATTGTACCGCTTCGGGCATATTGGGGGTGCATTTGAACATTTATGTCTTCATGGGCACTCTCGATACCCCCCATGCTCTTTTCCTCATGTTCTTATCTACAACCAATCCATCTCATGGCCATAACTCATGCTGTGCCATCCACCCTTCCCTCTGCCATATATATTTGCCCATCTGATCAAGATGATATTTCATCCCACCTCGTTTGCTAATCCCTTGCCCGCGCTACTTCCATAAGATCGATACCCAGGCCATGCCCGGAGCATGAGCAGTATAAGATTATATATTGAGCAAGAGACTATAAAAGGAATCGACTGTAGCCCTGTCGGAAGAAAAACTTTTGATTAAATTACGCTGTCTGGGTTCATGGGTGCGTTCCAACCATAGTTCCATTTTGAGGAATACCCGGAGTAGCAACTCGACAGCAAAGAGCTTTGAGCAAAAATACTGATATTACAAAATGCATGTAGTTGAGGTACATATAAGCATGTACTTTTTTTTTCTGGGGAGAGGGTGCGTTAGAGGGTAAGCTTTTTTGGTTTTAAGAACATAATTCATATCTTCAGCTTTCATTATTCTCTACTGACGAACCGTAATACAGCAAGCAATATGGGACATTTCAGAATATCGACATGTTGGCCGACTTGGACTGTCATTCTGAAATTATTTCATTACAAAGTGCATGCAAATAAAGCACACATAAGCATGTACTCTTTATTTTCCTGGGGAGGGCATGAGTTAGGCAGTAGCTTGTAATACCACTAACATATATCTTCAGCTTTCATTATTCTCTTTTGACGAACCGTAATACACCATGCGATAGAAGCTATTTCAATAAATGGATATGAAGACCTGCATCGTTTTTTATTTGAAAATCTTGTCAACCAGTACTCGTTAATAAAGTATTTTATTAATTGATTGGGTATATAGTTCCAAAAGTGCCCCGGATATTACTCAACTTCTAATGGTGATGGTCGTGTTAGAATATATGTGATCAATGCAAATGACATAAGCACACCTTTTTCAGAGGGAGGGGGATTTGCGCTTGGTAGGAATGCTATTCACAGATCATGCTCATTACGTGATTTTATATGGATTAAAGTATGTCACCAGAAATTTCTATGTAAGACGAACTTGACCCATATCATCCACCGAAGCTTCTATAACAACCGTAACAATCAATAATAAGAAAACGCGTAAATTAAAGAAAACAATAAAATAAGAAGCTTTAATTGAGAATAAAAGACACACAGGAATAGTGATGGGTGCATGTTGTAAAAGACACTGCCATGGTGAATGCTGACAAGCTAGTAAATTTGGGTGTTACTGCCAATATCAATGATAGGGTTCAGTGTAATTCACTACACATATATAATGGTAAAGGGTCTTTGAATCATGAAAACATTTCAAGCAGAATTGAATATAAATAATCTGTATTTGAATTAGAACTTCTCAACGGCGCATTCGTAGAAGAAGAAGAAAAAATCTCCTTCGAGGTTAGCCCGTCTTGGAAACCCAAATTCCCCAGCCGTATATCATAGCAAGCTAATAACGTGTGTAAAGAGACGAGCGTGAAAGGGAACACCTCCCACCGATCTCATACCAGCCCCTCGAGATATCATTGATCGAATTATTTCAATTGTGTTATCACCGATTGCGTATTGGTTGTATGCATGTTCCACATTGGCTTCCTAGAACCCCCCCCCCCCCCCCACCCCCTCTGCGATCTTTGAGTACACGAAGCGATGTGGGCCAATCACTGTTTGCCAGTGACCTATTTCCAAGAAACTTGAACAAACTTAGAGATTTTTGTGAAAAAAAAATTAGTTGAAATAGTACAATATCTAAAGTATTATTTGATTATAATTCTCAGTTCGAAACGACGAGAGAGAAATTCTATTATTTGCCTCAGGCGCCATAATCCCTAGATACGCCAGTGGAACTATTATTTATATTATGATCATTATCTCTTCTTCATTTCACATTCTCTTCTTGTTTGGATTCCATCAATAACAATCATAAAGTGTTTTCCTCAAGAAAATCCTTTTACTCATTGGATGAATCGGTATCTCAAACTACACAGTAGCTAGAGCGTTGAGAAGTTCGCTGGGGATCTACAAATCCATAATTATTATACTTATGCAAATTTGTAGTTATAAGGTTTATTTTACTCCATCAGTACCTGATGACCTGTTTAGAGTTATTATTAGCATGATTAGAGCAATCAAACTCTTCCGTGCTATGGACAGCCAATCCTGCTAAAGAATCCGCGTTTTGAACGATATGCTTGGACTCGGAAACTACGGCGACGGCTTTCTTGATTTCTTTCTGAATCAGAATTAGGTGCTCTTATTGTGAAGTTTTTTTCATTTGAATATGTTTATGCCCAATTTAAAAATGAAACGAGCACTTAATATTTGAATTTTACGTTTTAATAATTATTTGTGAGATTTGTTTTGTAAAAACGGTCGTACAGAATGGGTTAAATTCAAGCCAACGTTTTTTTTTTTTTGTTTTTTTTTTCCTTTCTTCTCTGGTGGGAAACATGTTGGCAAATGTGATCCGACCCATGACACCATCGATTTAAATTGCACTAGTGACGCCCCTTAAATACCAACTCGAAATATTTCGAAATGAGTTGCGTGAGAAGAGGGGGTGGGTTAGGGGTAGAGGAAATGGAATATGTGACAAGTATGTAATTGGATGTCACTCAATGCCCGAGTCGTTACAAATGTGTTCAACTGTTTGCTCACAGGCTTCAGGTATCACTTAACGAGACGCCCTCCCCATCACATGAACCTGGACTGCAAACGTCCTAATCAAAGCACAAATATGTTCGAACTGCAAATGCAACGCAGTGGTGTAGCTATACTGGGGTGAACAAGCCCCTCCTCCCTCTTCCGTCATGATGGGAAAAGAAAAATAGGAGAGAAAGAGAGAGAGAGAGAGAGAGAGAGAGAGAGAGAGAGAGAGAGAGGGAGGGGGGATAGGAGGAAACGTGAATAATATATGTTTTTAAATTCCCACTATCCCCTTACTTATGCCTTGTTTCTTGGCATTTCATTGATTCAGTAAGACCCCCCCCCCCCTGACGCCAGTGCCCTCTTAATGTCTGGACCTATTTTACCCCCACTGAACGTTGTCACAATAATTCTCACATAAAACTATGTACATGATGTAAGCTGGCAGCGTAAGTGCACTTAACCCTTCTCAGTGATGTTGGCTGAGACGGTGGTTCTGAAGAAACGATAAGACCCAACTGCCCAAGTTTTAGTATGTCTTCGCCACTGTCAAACCAACTTCTTCCAATGAGGCATACACAAATGTGGGACTACTTCCAATTAGGCATTAAAAAATGTTTGACTTTGTCTTTTATATTTCTACAATTAAAAAGAAGACAAAGCAAAAGCGAAACAAATCAACAACGACGACAACGACAACAACAACAACAACAACATCAACAAAAGAGCGGGGAAAAAATCAACAGTTGATAATACATCAGTTCTATTACTGAGGAGCGATCCAGCATCTCGCGGTTAATTACGTGTTCACAATTTCGTTAGAAGGATGTGCCGAATAGACCACAATTGTAATTAGGCTTATAAACACTACAATAAGCAGATAAGACAGCACATATACCTCAAATCATAATCTTGCGTAATGATTTACGTGGGAGTGAATTTGCGTTTGTGTATGAGCATACATAAGCCCCCGAAGAAAAAAAACCCATTAATAGTGCAAACTTTGGACGTATACATACTGTAGACCTCTGTGTTTCTTATTTGAATTAATTAATGTTAGAGACCCCTGTTAGCAAGTAGCCTTTATACAGTGTGAGTCAATAAAAAGGAAACCCATATTCAAGCCCCAATATATTAAAAACCAAGCAAAGTAGCCGGAATATATTATTATGATTTCGTAGTTGGTAATGTCTTCTTTGATTTGATCATCACTTACTTTCATTATTTATGAGTGCATTCAACTAGAATGGAGACCATTCAACCAACATTGGGTAGACCATCCATTTCATTCAAAACTTGGGCAGAGGCAAATTTGACATGAATCAGAATTTTTTCTTTACTGTTCTGCTGTCCTTTGTCCGATTTTATTGATCAAGTTGTCAAATTAAAGAAAACATGATAGGCTACAATGTGAGTATCTTTGATTAAATCTATTTGTATTCATTGCAACAATCTAATAAGGTTGAATTTGGGTTTCCTTTTTGTTGACTCACACTGTAGAGTGGTGACCATTAATGTAAGTTTGGCTGTACACATTATTTTTAGGGTCTTTCCATGCTTTCTGCCAAGTTTCAGTAAGAGATTCCCTTTTCACAACGTACAGACTGTACAGTTTACCCCCTCATTCGATGTGTACTTTAATTTCTTCTGCTTGAACTTAAATGAAGATAATGGCACACGCCATATCACCATTAACGGATTAATGGATTTTTATTCCAGTATCAAATGGGAATATTTCAGAGACTTTAGGGATTACGCGAGCAATTGAATTGGTGACGGTGGAAATTACAGGGAATCTTAACGTGTCACTTCTATAATGGCCATCACGATTTCAACCTAGTACATGAATTGTGCGCAAAACAGCCGGTTTATGATTGTCATTTGTTCTCAGTCCGGATATTGACAGGCAGAATAGACAAAAACCATGAAAAATTTTCAAATGGATTTCATCAAGTTTTGCGAAGATTCTGTGCTACCACAGCAAAGCTCAACGTCACAGAGGATATGATATAATTCGTAAGGTGGTAGAAATTTTGTTGTAATTATAATTTGTAATTCTTGAAGCCTTAGCCAACATTTAAGATAAGATATAAGTAGAAAATGGGTCATATCATTACTAGGATGGCCAGATGACTTTTTTTTTCGACTGCACATGTCAGAGCAGTCTTTGCGGAAATCGTGTCTTGAACCATCGACTAGTCACAAGGGTACCTCGGTCACCAACGGACTCTGCATGGATTCCAGCCCTACCGATTCTTGTCCATTTGGGAGAGTGTAATTTTTTGTTCGCTCCGTGTCCGTTGTCGGTTTGTGTAGGTCTCGTTTGGTAGGACCGGGGTATATCGTTGTAGGTGGTGATCTGTTAGAAAGTGGAGCAACTCATCAAAGACAACGTATTCTGTTACATCAGCTCGTGTCCGAGAATGCTTAATTCCGATAGCCTGATCACTAATCCCCTGAAATACATGTATAACTCGCTCTAAACATGCTAAATACTACAGAAAACTTTTCAATTCTAAATAGGCCCCCATTTTCCTATCGTGTAAGCACTTAGGAGTGCTAATAGACGAAAACTTAAGCTGGAATTTACATGTTAACGAAGTAAGAAGAAAAACTATGCATACATTATTTTTATTGAGGCGAATCCGCTCAATAATCACGCAACGTCAGGCAGAATTATTTTTTAAATCCTTGATACAGTGTCATTTCGATTATTGTGATATAATCATGACAATACAGAGGTCATGAACTTATGAAAACTGTAAACATTACAAAAACAAAGCATTAAGATTTGTGCTAAGAAAACATCCTAGGTTTTCATCAGATCAGCTGTTCTTACTTTTAAGTTTAGAAAACATTTTAGAAAGAATTAATAAAAGGAAAGTAATTATGATGCATCAAATTTATTATAATAATGCGCCAAAATCGATATTACGCTTGTTTGAAAAACATAACCTCGTGTATGATACCAGACATTCAGTCAATAACTCCTTATTTCCCATGGGTAATACAAACTATAAGTCAAGGAGTTTAAGTTACGGGGGGGGGGGTGAAATACTGGAACTCACTTTCTGAGGATGTTAAACATAATTATAGAGAATATGATTATCTTTTAAGAAAAACATAATTTCACCATTTAGGTGATAACATAATTATCAGCACACTTCAATCAGTGGGGGTTGGGGTGGGGGAGGGAGAGGGGACGACCGTTAAGGTAGAGAGTCAAAACAATCTCTGTTGGCAACATAATTTACCAACACAATTTATCTTTGTTACAATTTATCTTTTTATGTCATTGTTTGTTAATTTGTATTATTTGTAAATAATTTCTTTGACATTTTGATATTTTTTCATTTCACATTTAAGCATGTCTTATTTGTTGTTTATGTTTAAGTTGTGAATACATGTACATTCATTTTGAACTATATGGGAATGCATTGTAGGTTTTCAATTCAATGTGAGTACGTACCGAAATAAGTATGCATAGTTTATCAATAAACGTTGCTCCCCCTCCGCTATAAGGGAATGCATTGTAGGTTTTCAATTCAATGTGAGTACGTACTTTCTTTCTCTCTCTCTCTCTGTTCTCTCTCTCTCTATATATATACTATAATCTCTATCTTTCACCCCTCAACCCTGGGGCGGATCCGGGATTTTGTATAACGGTGGGGGGGGGGGGGGGCACACAAATGCAAGACTGTCAACTTTTTTTTTTTCTTTTTTTAGTAAATAGTGTATGTATAATACGCTCTGTGATTGTTTAGATTCGCATCACGTGACTTGCAAAAAATTTGTTATAGTACATGATCGTGCACTATAACAAAATTAGGCCCGGGCCTAATACACAATAACAGTGATAGATCTATAGGGGTCTATTTACTATAACAATTAGTGCCTGTTCTATTTATGTACCATTACTGGACTATATGAACTCCAAATACTAAATTATCCCCGAGCAGGTCTTATTTCGCCTCGGTGAAACAAAACTGCACTCGGGATAATTAAGTATTTGTCGTGCACATAATCCAGTATAGTGCATGATAGACCATGCACTATTTATGTATTAGTCGTCATATTTCAAATATAAGCGCATTTCGTGAGCAATTATTTTCATCGAACGTTTCTTTTATGATATGTGCTTTCAAATGGCAATAATCAAAAACAAAGGGGGGGGGGTCGTCATTGTTACCTGTACACGCCCTCAACCATGTCAACCTTCTATTTAATGGTGTGCACGGATATTTTTGCAATACAGAAAAAAATACATCTTCCGCTCATTATTGATTTGTGGACAAGTTTAATTGTTGCAAAGGAAAAATGTGAGCTAGAATAATATGGGTCATGACCATGAGAATAAATCTTTCTCCAACCTCGGAAAGCAAATACTACGATTTTATTTTTTTTAGCAAGCGTACGAATGGATTGACAGCTTCAGTAAGGTCCTTGAATGGAATATAATCACGCTGAATATGCGATAATGAGCTCTACCCTAAAGCTCTTTATTTCCTAGGGGCCTTTTTTTAATTCCCAGTGTACAACTCTCAAGAAAACAACCGCGATTCCCCCTTAACCTTCGCCTTGTGCCATCATTGATTTTTGCCACGATGCGTGGGAGACGTCCACCTCTACTTTCGGTATTATATCACCGCTTCTCCTCATTTTATCCGATTTCATTTTGTAGACATCTATTTAGCAGTTTACACTTCACATCGCCCACAGCTAGAATCTCGAAAGGGTATTAATTGTGATCATTCTTAAAATGTCCTCGTTTTCCTTTTTCATCCTGAGGTGACTGACGTCACTGCCCTATTGTTTATTGCGAAAGCTATGACAACACCCTTCAGCAGATTCCACAGACTGTTAGCGAATTGTTTGTTTCATTAAAAAAAGATCGTCGGGGGAGATTCTATTTCTATGCCACGGACAACAAGCTATAAACATGATAAAAACCAACACATACCTCTTTATAAGTAATCGATATTATGAAGAGAGAGAGAGAGAGAGAGAGAGGGAGGGGGGGGGGATAAAATGAGAAAAGGACAGAACAAGAGAGATAGGAGAGAACAGAACAGAGAGATAGGCTTATTGTACTTCTTTTATTGATTGATAAAAGGTAAAATTATAGATCGAAACATGTTATATTTCTGGATTTCTGTAATTCGTTACAATCCCAATTAGATCGTCTCCAAAAGCTTCAAAACAATGCTGCTCAAATAATTTCATTGTCACCTAAGAGGAAACACATAACTCCCGTTCTACACTGGTTACCTGTTCAATATCGAATCATCTTTAAGTTGCTCTTACTTGTCTTTCATTCACTGCATGGAACTGCCCCACATTACAACTGTAGCTTAATAACTCCATACAGTCCTTCGAGGAGCCTTAGGTCTTCAAACTCATCTCTACTTGCCATACCACAAACTCATAATTCTTGGGGGGATCGATCATTTCTATATGCTGGTCCATTCCTATGGAATAAACTCCCACAAGACATTCGTAATCTATCCTCTCTCAGTAACTTTAGGACCTCACTCAAACCTGGTTATTTAGACAAGCCTTTTTGTAAATGTTCCCTTCATCCCTTTTCTTATATATTTCTTTATATCTTCTATCTTCCTTTCACTGCACCATGAGCATCTACCCATGCTGGATACCGGCGCATTACAAGTGTTCATATTTTTATTATTATTATTATTATTATTATTATTATTATCATTATTATTATTATTATTATTATTATTATTATTATTATTTTCATTATTATTATTATCATTATTATCATTATTATTATTATTATTGTTATTATTATTATTATTATTATTATTATTATTATTATTATTATTATTATTTTGATTACTATTATTATTATAAATTATTATTATTATATTTTGTTATAATGATTTACATAATTATTTTCCCTGATTATGGGTTAAAGGGGAGAGGGTCAAGTACAAGAGCTACTCCATGTTCACCTCTTAAATTCCTTTACGATACACACCATGGTCCCTAACATATTGTGATAAAACATTCGTGAATACAAACAAATTGGGCCAGGCTTGTTAGCTTTGGCTGGTAAACCAAGACGAAGGACTCGATAACAAGGCGTATCGACTCTCCAAGCTCTTCACAGCTTTTAGTCTCAAACCAACTCGTCAACGACGAGAAAGCGACATCGAACTCTGGCCCGACCCGTTTTCACACAACTGCTATCGGTGATACCATTCACATTTCTCATCCTCCTATCTCTCTCTCTCTCTCTCTTTCTCTTTCGCCACCTCTTCCTCTCTCTCAGTCTTTCTCCACCTCTCTCTCTCTCTCTCTCTCTGTCCCTCTGTCACTTTTCCCATTCATCTGCGTTTCTTTTTTGTGAAACTTCTCCCTCCCCTCGTTATCCTTCTCGCCCCATCTATATGTTTTACTGTATCTTACTCATGACCATTGCCCCTCCCCCCCCCCCTTGTGTTGTAGAAGAGGCTGTCACTTGTCTGCTCTTCTCATATCAAGGAGGTAATACCTTCTTGCTCGTTTAACCGCTTTTTGTCCTCACCTATAAACGACGATCAACCCTGTTTCCATTCAAAGGAGGAAAATGTGGCCAGTTGTAATGTTTGACCAACATGACCAAGGAGCGTAATAACTCCTGTATAGTTTGACATATTCACTTCCGTACCGTTTGTCACATAATATACATGCATCTATCTTTTTACATCTGTGTATGCTCTTCTCTTACTTCAAGTGTACTTTCTAAAGCTTTATTTCTATTTGCATTTCCCCCTATATGTATCATCATTCAGATCTTTCAGCACAATGCTTCCTCTGATTTTCCTCCATCTGCATGTGCCACAGTATACACGCTGCTTTATTCCTCTCTTTCTCTCTCCCCGTCTACTTCTCGTTTGTATCTCTCATCACTCTATCTCCTTTTCTTCATCTAACTCTTACCTCATCCCCGCCTTCCCCAACCTCTCTCTTTATCTTCTCTCTCTCTCTCTCTCTCTCTCTCTCTCCCGTCTACTTCTCGTTTGTATTTCTCATCACTCTATCTCCTTTTCTTCATCTAACTCTTACCTCATCCCCGCCTTCCCCAACCTCTCTCTTTATCTTCTCTCTCTCTCTCTCTCTCTCTCTCTCTCTCCCGTCTACTTCTCGTTTGTATTTCTCATCACTCTATCTCCTTTTCTTCATCTAACTCTTACCTCATCCCCGCCTTCCCCAACCTCTCTCTTTATCTTCTCTCTCTCTCTCTCTCTCTCTCTCTCTCTCTCTCCCGTCTACTTCTCGTTTGTATTTCTCATCACTCTATCTCCTTTTCTTCATCTAACTCTTACCTCATCCCCGCCTTCCCCAACCTCTCTCTTTATCTTCTCTCTCTCTCTCTCTCTCTCTCTCTCTCCCGTCTACTTCTCGTTTGTATTTCTCATCACTCTATCTCCTTTTCTTCATCTAACTCTTACCTCATCCCCGCCTTCCCCAACCTCTCTCTTTATCTTCTCTCTCTCTCTCTCTCTCTCTCTCTCTCTCCCGTCTACTTCTCGTTTGTATTTCTCATCACTCTATCTCCTTTTCTTCATCTAACTCTTACCTCATCCCCGCCTTCCCCAACCTCTCTCTTTATCTTCTCTCTCTCTCTCTCTCTCTCTCTCTCTCTCCGTCTACTTCTCGTTTGTATTTCTCATCACTCTATCTCCTTTTCTTCATCTAACTCTTACCTCATCCCCGCCTTCCCCAACCTCTCTCTTTATCTTCTCTCTCTCTCTCTCTCTCTCTCTCTCTCTCCCGTCTACTTCTCGTTTGTATTTCTCATCACTCTATCTCCTTTTCTTCATCTAACTCTTACCTCATCCCCGCCTTCCCCAACCTCTCTCTTTATCTTCTCTCTCTCTCTCTCTCTCTCTCTCTCTCTCTCTCTCTCTCCCGTCTACTTCTCGTTTGTATTTCTCATCACTCTATCTCCTTTTCTTCATCTAACTCTTACCTCATCCCCGCCTTCCCCAACCTCTCTCTTTATCTTCTCTCTCTCTCTCTCTTTCTCTCTCTCCCGTCTACTTCTCGTTTGTATTTCTCATCACTCTATCTCTTTTTCCTCATCTCCCTCCTATACATCATCTCTGTCTTCCCCCAACCTCTCTCTTTATCCGCCCCTCTCTTTCTCTCTTTCTTTCTCTCTCTCTCTCTTTCTCACCCGTCTACTTCTCTTTTGTATCTCTCATCACTCTATCACTTTTCCTCATCTCCCTCTTACCTCATATCTGTCTTCCCCGACCTCTCTCTTTATCATGTTTATCCTCCCCCCCCCCCCCTCTCTTTCTCTCTCTCTAACAATCCCTTTTCTTTCTGCTTCTCTCCCTCCCCCTACCCTCCCCCATCTACCTGTTATAATGACAATGATTATACGAGGCAATGAGGATCGAGGTCAATTAGAAAAGGCATACCTCTGCGAGACGAGACCCTATCTTTCCCGCCTTGGTCAATGTCAGATTGGAAATACAGAATGCAGGGAAGATATTAAGAGGCAATAATTGCCCACGGTTTGCATCTTTAGCTGAAGAATGTGGGATCGGACTGATTTTTTTTTTTTAAAGGGGGGGGGGTCGTTTGCAAAAGGTTTCACATGACTCATTATTAACCATTGCAGCGCTGAAGGCGATTTTAACCACACAGAATCTTATGCAATTGTATATATTTCTACTTCACTGTAGAAAACGTGTTTTCTTCTTAAAATTTGAATGGAATCATGGATTGTGAATTCTCACATCATAAAAAACTATATTATTTGACTAACGTTTGAGAGAAAAAAAGTAATAATGTAATATCATTTATTATTGATTAAAAAAAAAAAAAAAAAAAAAAAACCTAGTTCATCTATAAAGGTAACTGCGGCTACATTTTCCATCCTATTTCCAATCCAAAAGATGATCACAGGAAGAAAACAAAATATTGTTGGCCTTAAAAAAACCAAAAACGGTCGCCTTCTGAAAATTTCTCCTCTTGTGCGTTTGTATATACGTCTATATCATAAACATGATAAAAGGCTCATCCCTCTATTTCGAGATAAACATTAGGATACGAAGGACTTTGTACAAGGTAACGGTGATAAAAATCACATAAACCTCCTTAAACTCATTTCCACCTCTATGCGTTTCAGGCACTTGTGATAGTCGCGGTCATCATGAAATAGTGTATTCAATTCGTATTACGTAGTTATTATATTTACCTCTTTTTATTCTCTGTGTATAATTTATGATATGCACACGAGCGCATTTGAATTAAAATTTATGTAAGAAAAATAAGTAGACATAACTATAAGGCATTATAATTTAACACTTACTGTGCCGTTGTCATGGTTGTGCCAATTGGCACAGACTCTACACACAAAAGAGTTAAGTATCAAACAAGGTCGACCTACTTTTAAAAGTCCAACATAATTAACCCATTGACTACGGGAACCGGGTGACCCTTGTATTAAGCCTATTGGAGTTAGAGAATTCAGTAGTCAACGGGTTTAAGCAACAGGTGAGTAGGAGGGTAAATATCCCAAGCTAACAGAGTTTTAGTTTGGCACGATTTAGTCGACATATTATTCCATTCCCGCCTTTGAATTTGCATTTTCAATGTGATCGGAGGTAGGTACCTAATACGCCCTATTACTAGGGCAGATTTGCGGATGCGTATTCAATCGCTGGGACGAGAGGAGACGCAAGCGATCTTAAAGATTAATCAAAGCGTAGAGTGTACCGATTATTGGAACATAATCCCTTCTCTGCCTCACCGCCGACTGTTTAATTTCTTCTCTATTTCCTATACTTTAAATTTCTAATTTGCTAATACCTCCTCTCTTTCCATGGTCTCTTACTTCATGTCCTTCCGACCTGGCCCTACACAAATATACCCACATCCCACGTCCTAAAATATGTAAGTTTCCAGCACACTCTTTCCCCTTCTTTGTCCTTTACATCTCTCTCTCTCTCTCTCTCTCTCTCTCTCTCTCTCTCTCTCTCTCTCTTTCTTTCTCTGTCCTCCTTATCCTCCCCTTCTGTCTCTCCATCCACCCTCTTACTCGCTTATACACTTTATTGTCAACCCACTCCAATGCACTCCATCCCAAATGTTCGCACACGCTCACAACTCGCTCAAGCACCCACCCTCTATTTCTCTCTTATACAAGTTACAAACCCTCTTTAACACGCCCACTAACCCCCCCCCCCTCACCCCTCACCCCACCTCTCTCTCTCTCTCTCGCCTGTTTATGCACACACCACATTATCCTCCACATTTATCGATCTCATATTGAACTGCCATGCTATATCTAAGGAAGATATTAAGTTCATCAATTTTGAAAACCAAATCCAAATGAATATTATAAAATGCATTAAAATGAAATTAGATAACGAATCCCCCCCCCCCAACAAAAAAATAAATAAATAATGAAAAAACACGTTAGTTTTCACATTTCTCTCTTTTTAGAGATACCGATTATGTACCATCCTTGTATTCCCTTCTCACTGTAAAGTAATTAAACTTATTTATCAAACTTGACAGTCTGATCACCGTAAAATTTGTCTTTATTTATTTCTTCCTTTTGCGTCTTTCAAGAACATTTAAATTTTCATTTTTGCGTTTGCAGTTGTTCATGCTGATCATTCCCATCTTTTTCTCTTTTTTTAATATTATATTTCCTATTCTTCTTTTCATTTCTTCTGTTAATTCTTTGTCCTCTCCCTTCCATCGCGTAGAGACACACAAAGGGTTTCGAAAGTATAGAATCTCGACATCGGAGGTACGGAAATGAACAAAAACATACTAGAATAACGTATGCCAAAAGGTCACGACGCAGTTAAAAGCATTCATACAAATTATAAACCAAGGTTGGGGGAAAAAAAACCTGCCTGCCTAGATTGTTCCACCCCTTTTCCCCTGAGCAAGAAGACAAAGAATGCCAATTGCCAAAGCAAAATTATAAACCATTATTGTGACCTTCTCAGAAATGACGGAGTTTTATTTCGAAGCAATCATGGCTCAACATTTTCTCTCCGATAAAATGTTCAAGATGGGAAAATATACATTGTACTCTTTAAGATAAAAGCTTCCTTTTCTTTATAGATCGCGATAGAAACGCGACAATCACATGCTATGCATGGTATATCATGAATAAAAACTATTTTCATAAGTCATCCTTAGAATGCTTGTAGTCTTTTCCTGAATAAAGAAGGGAAAAAGTGTATTCTTTATTAATTACACTAACATTTGGCCATGCTTTAATTGATATTAAAGGTCAAACTGCTTCCAAATTAAATCCTCCTTTTCGTACTGCACGTTTTTTTTCCAAGAAATTTTTTTTTTTAAATATCTTCTTCTGAAAAGAAGGCATTACATTGAATGTTTCCATCCATAAGATGTGCCTATAACAACTCCTTTGTCTCATTGTGTACAGAATGGTGGACAAACAAATCAAAATCATCTTTAGATAGTGAAGAAATTGAGAGAGAGAGAGAGAGGGGGGGGGGAGAGGGAGAGAGAGAGAGGTGGGGGGAGAGAGCACGCATTAATGTCATTTGGTTTTCGTTCTTTAGAAATAAATCTGCAAGCATTTTACATTGCGGCATGGCGATATATTCTATAACCGTACATTCTTTTGAGGTTAAATTAACAATTTCTTTAATAATACGTAGAGCTTTAATACGTAAATATCTGCAGACTTTGTCGAATATTCGAATGCCGCTAACCTATAAAGTATAGCAGATGTTACAATAATAATGTTATCATCAGTATACCTGGTATACCGACAAGTGAGGACAATATCTAAGTATTTATGAGAGTGTATGGATGCATTTAATATAACAATTTTGCAGTCTTCGAAGTTCAATAAACATGAACCGACACCGTCTGAACTTCCCCTAACTGTGTTACATTTCACAGAGCTAGCAAGTCGAAGCTGAAATAAAATGGCGCGAGGGAAATTTTTAATTTGGAGGTGAATATGAGTGGAACGAGGATATGCGTGCAATAGTTATATGAAATGGAGGGTATTTGCTATCTCAGTCCTTGCTTCTTCTTGGGTCATCTATCTCGATTACATTCAGGTTACCTTTCGTTTCAAATGTGCATAGTTATAAAGGCAAACAATGTTTACGCACAGGGAAGACGGAAGTGCGCTCTGCACCGTATAAAATATCGAAGTAATACCGAAAGTTATGACGTAAAAAGTGCTCTGTAGCAAAATTATTGCACGTCAGGTGATCACATTTCAGCCACTAGAATACGCTCTTACAAATGCCCCATTTTATATAACCATTTATGGGTGTGTTTGTCTATGTATCAATCATGATGAATATTTTCAAAGAAGAAAAAAGAAAGCTTTCTTCTTTGTCTACACTTATTCTGATTGACGTCTCGGGAAGGAACATTTTGAGAAATTTAAAAGAAACGAACGGTTACAGTGCACATGAAATCCTTAACCAACAATGTGAAAATCCTTCGAAAAACTTATAATTTTCAAGCAATGGGACATGGTTTTGACTCAACGGAATGCTAGATTCAAGAGCTTCCCAAGACGTTTACCTTGTCAATGCACTCTTGTAACTGTATGTAGGTGTAATCCTAATATACCACTTCTGCACTCGTCAATTACCAAGCACCATTAGCCTAGCCAATAATTATTACGCATCGGCGTTCATCGCAATTGAAGTTTAAATGTAGACATTCTTCTCGCGAGATTGCGTCGTTACCAGAAAAGGAATGAACTTTGCGGTTGTAGAGTAATTCTGGTAATGTGTACTTTAGGTATTTAAGAAATGTCAAGAATGTGTATTAAATGTAGTCATCATTTCTATCTGTCAAGGACGAAGATGAGTAATACCCTTGGGTCAACGAACCAGTAATAAAGTTGTCGAGAAGTTTCATGCATGATAACTTTTGTTTTAATAGTTGATTATTTTCTATTTTCGTTTTTATTAAAAAGGCAGGTCTTATTGTCGGGAAGCGTTTTCGAATGTTCAAAATTTTGCCATTACCTGAAACGATTTTGAAACTATTTCAAAATTTACTGCCAAGAAATGTTAATAATTGCTTTCTCTTTTTCCCTCTCTGTCTCCTTTGTTTCTCTACGCCTTGATCTCCTCCCTTACTCCCCTTGCTTATATCCACCGGTATCCACCTAGCTTCAGTTCTCTTTTTATTAGTTCACTTTAGGCCCTTTCACACTCACTTCGTTAGAGCGGTATAACTGAAGTGAGTGTGAATGCTAAAGTGGTCCAGGAAGCGTTCTTCTGGAGCGCCCCAGAAGACCACCTCGGGAGGTGGTCTTGAGGAACGGTTCTTAGTTAGACCGCTCTAACGTGCAGTGTGAAACCGAAAGCGATCCTAAAGCGTACTTCAACCGGAAGTTAGTGTGTGTGCGTTGCGCGAGAAACGCATCAGGCAGGCAGTATACGGTTTGAATTCCGCGCGAAAAAATTGACCCACTGACCTGAGCTGCCATAGCAACAAGATCACTTTGACTCCTTGAGCGATTTGAGACATAAAAAATGCGCGGAGTGTGAAAGCAATCAAACCGTTCTTCAAGAACCGTTCCTCTAGAGCGGTCTAACTTGGAGCGGTCTAGCAGGGAGTGTGAAAGGGGTCTTTGTTGATTTCTTTTCTTTCCTTATCTTGTTTCCATATTTAGGGGGTATTCACATTGAGAGCAAAGAAATTTGCGTTAAGGGCTGTAGCACATTGTTATCACAATAAGTGAGTCTTACATTCTCATGGTTGAACGATTCATTTAGGGGGGGGGGATACAATATACTCCTTTCCTCGTCTGATTCACAGTTTTCTCACAAATTCTGGCTGGTTTTGCTCTGATGGCCAGCGCCAACCTGAATAGCATTCCTTTAATTTCAAATTTCCTGCGACCAACTCCTTTAACCCTTTTCCAACGTATCTCTTCCTTCATCGTTTCTGACAGTGGAATTCATGTTCAGAAATAGGTCACATACCATGATTATATTTATCGACATGGTGACCCCACACATGACACAGTTTTCGTAACCAATCCAAAATGAAATAAACAAACATGGCCTGTCCCTCTCTGAGATTTAAAAAAAAAACAGCCAGAAAAGGGAGATAGACGATAGGGAAAGTTTTCTTTCTCTAATGGATGATTATGAGTGTATTGAGCGTATACATTCTGGTAATGTACCCTCCAGTAAGAAAGCATTTTAGCGAATTTGACTTTCTGGCATAACCCCAGGCCCCCTTTCCCGCAAATGCGGTGATCAGGTAAATCACGAGATATTGGCCCTGTCCACATGCAGAAGGTCGTCTTGAGAGTAGGGTGATAAATACAGGGACGCTTCGGATAACAAAAAAAAAGAAAAGAAAAAGAACCCCCCCCAAAAAAAAAAATATATGGCTCTACCACTCTTTAACGCCCCATCCATTTTTCTTAATGTGAAAGGGGGACCTATGTCTCAGATTATTACCGAGCTTTATGTTAGGCCGTGATATCATGTCATGTAACATTTTTTGTTTTGTTTTGTTTTTCCTGGAGGCCCTTGTTCTATACAGTTGAAATCATAACTGTCCCTCTGAATATTTGCGCCTATAATGCCGACAAGTATATTTTGGACTGATTTCGCATTGTCACGCTGAAGGCAGTGATAGTCAAGACCTACAGACTTGATTGTTTGAGAATAAAGGAAAGCATTATGAAATGATGGATATAACTTTAGAAAAATGTTTTTTTTTTTTTTTTTTTTTTTTTTACCATTGAAAGAAAATCCTACTCGACAACACCGAGAGATGTGTTTGTACAAATAACACACAGCGGTGTGTAAGAAATTTACAGACTTCTGCGGGTGGGTCAGGCTGATCAAGTCAGATGTATAGAGAGTTGTGTGATGTCCTAAATTTTGGATTTGATTCTAAAAATTATTGACATTAACATTCATCAGAAACCATGTATGGAGCATAGATTAACCCACTCACTATACTGAATTATCTTATTCTCAAACTCTCTAGATATAATAAAGTGAAAAAGCACTCAAGAGAGAGAGAGAGAGAGAGAGAGAGAGAAATTTCCCTCTCACAAGGAGTTAAATGAGGGACAATCCATTTCGAGTGAAAAAAAGAGTGGTCGCTTTTTCACTCAGGGAAGAGTGAAACACCAATTCTTCAAAGAGTGAAATTGGTATCACTCATGTGGACAGAGTGGAGCTAATTCACTACTTTCTGAGTGAATTCATCGACTCAGTATCAAGAGTATTAACCACTTTTTTTTCAAGAGTGGTGCCTGTAGTTTTGTTCACAACAAAACAAATGACACTGTCAATGAATTTCCAGGGCAGTCAGTTTGTATTTGAAATTTTCAATAAAAAAAACCCAGGGTGGCTCACTCAGCAATATGCTGGTCTCTGAACATTGGACCCTGCAGTGCATGCATGACCTTCAAATATCTTGATGATTTCGTCACCAAATCCATGGTCACGCAGAAAGACAGAAACCACAATATTTGCCATGTTGAGAAATGATCATACCCCAGTGTGTTATACGTACGTGCCTGATTCTCTTTGGTGGAATTCGATTTCGCGCTTCGATACGGGATCGGTTTCTTCGCTTTTTTGCAGGACATGCCGGCTTGTCAGTGGTCGACTTGCGTCACTCGTTGCTCAAGAGTGAAACTAATTCAGTCTGCATCTGATATTGAGCGGAACACGGGTTCACTCTATCAGTGAGTGAGACGGTTGATGAAAGAATATCGGCATGCTCACTCAAACGAGAGTGCTTTACCACACCATTTGGAGTGAAAGTTCCTTCACTCTTAATGTAGAGTGACAAATTCACTCCTTTACATTTAGAGAGTAAGCTTAATATAGGATCCACCCGGCTCCCGTAGGCATTGGGTATAATATTCTTTGATCCTCCTGACTGGAGCCATACTACTCCATAGGCAACAGGTTTTTATCATTATTTCCTTTACGTTATTTGTTATAACTTCACTTTGAAAATTAAAAACAGTACATGTAGTAATGGTTCGCAAAAGCTTAAGATGCTTAAGGCTAGATAGCACCTTCAGAATAGTATATCTTACGTATAGGGTACATGGATCACTATGCCAATAACTCATCATCGCAAACCAATCCGAAGTGGCATTTACTCTCTGAGAAATCATTTCAGAAGTAGCATGAATATAGATGAAAGCCTTGAGGAATATGACAATATGACACTATCCTGAGCTAATACTGATTACGATTTTCGTTTTAATGACAGATAAGAAGATGGATATGGTGAAGACCAACCTTTAAACTCAGTCAATCGTTGAAGGCATTCCGAAATCAACCAAATATTTCAAGTATGTTTATAATCTGTTTTTGCATGAGTTAAAATTGCATTGTGTAATTCATTACAAGGTCCGTTTTGTGTTGTTTTTTTCTCAGCTTATCCCAAAATTTATCTCTTTATTTCTTCCTCTCTCTCTCTTTACCTCATCCTCTGTTCCTGACCCCTTTCTCTCTAACAACCCCCCCCCCCCCCCTTCCTCACATAACGAACACCCGATACATTCACCCAAAACATATCTGTATTCAAAGCTCCGTCTGGTTTTTAAAGATTTTTTCCCGCTTTTTTTTTTGAATGTCAGTTTATAGGCCTATGTTTTCTCGAAGTACAGTGAATGAATTGATACATGTACTTGTCAATTTGAGGAGGATTGGACGGCCAGGACGAATGTCGACTTTCTGCTATCACCAAAAATAGCAGGTTGCCACTACTGGCAAAGCCCTGCCGACAGGGGTGCATACACGGATTATGTATCCATGTATTGTGGCAGTAGGGAAGCTGTCATGTCATCAAACAAAATGCCTTTTTAGACAATGATGTTCTGGCCAGATAATCCCAATACCAGTCACACTGCTGGTTCATGTATACATCCTCTGATCTGCAAAATGTTATAGGTAATCGAGCCTGAACATTCGCTAAAATATGTTATGTAATTGTCCCTATTGCCATAACACGTACAGACATGTTGTCAGAAAGTGTCCCCTATCGGCCAATAGCTCAAGGACGCTATTTTGGGCAAAAGTGGAAAGTCAACATGGTCCTGACTGTTAGAAGACATTACAGATGAGATTTTAAAAATCTTAAATCACAAAAGTATGCTCTACATTATCATTAAAAATGAGTAAAAGAATAAAATAAAATATAGCCAATCTGATTTTCAGAGAGGAAAGTATTCATGATAAAGGCTTCATTCCGATTTGACCTTCTAAATCCAGCGCAGGTGTTCTGTAAAGCAGTTGTGGCGGTTTTGGATAAGCTTTAGGGTAGGATTTCATCTACAATACCTACAGTTAATTCGATCTATTGTCTAATATATTGCTAAAAGCTACAAACTTATTCGAATGTCATCCATTTAGACCTTAAAATGCAACACACGGAAAAGGGCATATTCGTTGGCGATGGCGTTCCCGATTTGCCGACCGTCTTAACTGCCGGCTGTACATGATGAGGAAAGTCAGGGCTTGAAGTCTTAATTCAATGGTTTAACTCCTTTGAGAATATGATACAACTAATTTCGACAATAACCCGACCGCAAAAGAAAGAAAAAACATTTTTGTCTAGTTTAAGGATTAAGGTGGGTCGGCGTACTGGTATTGCAATTGCATTGTGGAAGAAACGTCTAGGAATTATATAATCAAAGGTTAATTACGTAGAAAATGAAATATTTATTTATCATAAGATTTGGGAAAAACAAATAATAAAGGACCTCATATAAAATCACATGAAGTGCAAATAACTACACACATATATGTGTTTATAACTACACACACATGCAGAATCAAAATTTGTTCCATTTCTAGTTATATTTGAAATATGAAGGCATTTCGAGAGCAATACTTGCCATGTGACATTCCTATAATAACATTCTTTCACATAGGAATACAAAGAATAAGAAAGCTTCCCTTTCTCCTTTAGGGGAACTAAAACTTCTCTTTAAACAAGATTCTTGGGAGTCCTCTTAGAAATTCTCCTGTAAATCAGTTTAGAGCTGTAATTGCGAGTCAAATCAGGTAGGCGTCGTTCTAATCTAGCATGGTGGTGTGAATAAAGTAATGAATAACGTGATCATGGATATTTCTTTGATTTGATTTGATTTGATTTGAAGGATTTATTGGTTTCTGTCATCATCTCTATAAACATACATTTTATGCTCATGAATGTAACATGTAAACATTTCTTTCAAAACAATATACACATAGAAATGTAAGATTAATTAAGTTACAAACTGAATACATGATTAACATAAGATATAAGAGGGCTGCTGGATGTGTTTGCAGCTCTCAGTACAACTACGAAATAAAAGGAAGATGGTGTATGAGTTATAGTGAAAGCTTAGAGAAAACGACGGAAAGGGTGTTGGTTTCGAACTAACAATGATAATCACAATGATAAATTGCATTGCGATGCTTTAAGCTTTCGATTTGAACTGACAAAAGACAGATGTGGGACGATCGCTGCCTCGTTATAAAAAGAATTACGCAAATAAGCAAACATAAATGTTGAATTTATACAGATGAATAAGCCCGACTAAGTGAGCGACGCCAGATGCTTCACGCTTGGTTAGAAAACGACGTGTTTATAGAGTTATGGAATTTGATTATTGACGTCGTATTTTAGATACCACGCATTTGGGATTAGCACAGCAAAGTCACCTGTTAGTACATTTTGCACTTTCCTATACAAAGGGCATTGGATTGTTGTATATGACAAAGTATGATTATTCTTTGAATATGAGTAAGTGTAATTCTTGGTACCGACTGCAAGCGAAGTGTCAATTCCATTACGTCAGCCAATGACGTTCAAGTGAAACACCCGTGCATGTCCAGGTACAGACTGATCGTCGATACCATGGTTAGTAAATGCCAATTTTCCAATAAATTCGAAATTCTGCTCTCGGCCATCTTACACCTGCGTCAAGGAGTTGCGTCTGGACAAAGATATTGCATCTAGAAATGTCCTATACATCTAAATGTCATTTTGTCCATTTTGATCGTGCTATGTAAATGACCCCCCCCCCCCCCCCCCATGTGCAGCCAGCATTATCGATTAATCAGTTATCAACAAAGAGATCGAAGAAACAAATAGTTTTCTCTTAGCAGGGAAAAATTAGTCCTTTTTTGTAAAAAAAAACATGCATGCAATTCATATATTCGTCATTCTTCAAAGAAAATGAATAATTTTTTTTATAAACGCGCAAACACAAGGCCCATTATTTCTTCAAACTGTCCGTATCCTGTGTAGAAACTGTGATTCAACTTATGGCGAGTCATTTTATATGCGTCTTGAGAAAATCCTGCAGAGTTAGAGCGTTTGATAACTTCTGTACCGGGGCCACAAATCATGTCCAAAAATATTAATGTTCTACTTTATGTTTGGAATGAAAAATAACCATTTTTTTTATTTGTCCTGAACTAGCCACGAATACACACACTGTGAAGGTTGACACTTAAATCCAAATAGAACAATCACATGAAATTTTAATATCCCAAATTTGACTCTTGAAAGTTAACTTAGGATCATCATTTACAATCCTAATGGCACAGCATGCATGGTTAAAGGGGTTATCTCAGTGTAGGAGCCGGAATTGGGATGGAGGTGGTAGACAATGTGGCGTCTCCTAAGTACCTAGTCAAAAGCTTGTATAACCAAATTCGTTACTTGTTTTCCTTTTGTTTTGATTAGTTTTGTTTTGTTTGCTAATTTGCTGGAGGAAAACATTCAGAATTATCTTTCAAAATGTTTTCTTTTATCAAACTACCGCGGGTACCATTTTCTGAGACCGGTTTCCTTCTTTAAAATTAAAAAAAAAAGTTAGATGAGTTGAGATTTTACTATTTCAAACGTATCATCATACCAAGGATATTGTTAGCTTCAAATAGGCTTCAGATACATCCAGTGAATTTACTCAACATAAACATTCTATAATTAAAAAGATGATTCTTGTCAAAAGATCCGCGATACACGTATGGGCGTTTGGAGATGCATGGTGTGATCACATGTCTAGATTAAACAAAACTTTAAGCTTCGGCAAATCACAGCATTTCTGTCACTGATTTGGGTCGCAAAAATGATGGAATCTTTGAAAGTCAGGGAGCCGCAGCAAAAGTGGATGTTTCATAATGCACGTTTTCATCGTTTACTCGTTTGACAGGGAGACCAGTCACCACAAAACCACCAAAAAGTGGCCAGATAAGAATCTGTAGTTTAAGGTCTGATTCTGAAAGATGGAATTCTCAGCATTAAAATGATGTATAACTCATTAGCATTGGATGTTCCTAACCAACTGAAGAAAGAGTAGAACGCGCAGTCCCATAGAGTGTTACCAGGTTACATTTGAGAAATATAAGGGTTTAAAGTTTGCAGTCTATTGAAGGGCTCTGACTCGCTAGGTATTATGCAAATGTGACAAAAGCAGGATTAGAACTGAATAAAAAAATTCTATGAAGGGATTATTAGATCGTCCTAAAAACTTGACGTAATAATCAAACACATCCTGTTCATCAGGTTGGACAAGTATCAATGTAAGAGGTTACTCTGTTGTAAAGTTATGGACGATCGAAATGAGACAAGGATTCATGCTAATAAAAACTAATACCACAAAATCCAGAGAAGACAAACAAAGGTTTGCTAAAAAAAAAAAAAAAAAAATGTCCGAAATGTGTTTGGTGTCTCCAAATTTTTATATTTTTTAGCAAAAAATATTGTCTATCAGGGAATAATTATAAAAAACTGATGTTTGACCATACTGACCAAAGACACCTTTATTGAGCCTTAACTGAAAATCGGACAATGCGACTTTTTGATGGTTTTTGGTGCCTGGTCACAGAGGGTAACTTCTTATCGGTTCCCTGAATTCACAAGAGGCAGGAAGGAGGAGAGGGAGGGGGGCATACTTCAGAATAATCACGTGTTACACCTTCATAATTCATAAGAGATGTCGTCGCCGAGTGGTTAAAAACACTCGACTGGAAATGCGAGGATCGTGGGTTCGATATCAGGTTCGGCATGCTGAGCAAGGCATTTTATCTACATCGCTCTTTTATCGTACACTAAATAAACGATTCTGGCATATTAATACGTGTGTGTGTTTGTTTCTTTAAAAAAAAAATAATAATTTAGAATGAACACCCCGAAGCTTTTAGACAGGATATACGCTTCAGCTTGGTCGGTTCATTTCCTTGTCGTTCAGGATAGGAAGGACCTATGCCTCTGGCATTAGGTGAGATTAATCACACTATTATGAAGTCAAGTGGAAATACAGTTCTCCCGTTTTTCATCAAACGAATCAAACACATCAATCTCACACCATAATGCAATTGTAATTTCAGCTTTTTTTTTTTAATGAGGCAGCTGTGAATGCCGAAAAGCTATTAACGTACAATACATGTGTATGTTAAGTTCAATTTACGCTGTCAAATATTGTTCAGGCGAAAAACCAGTAATAAATACACAGAATGAATGGCGGTCAGTCTTATAGTAATAAACTCACAAAATGTTATTTTTAGAAAATGGCTTTCGAATGTTAAACATGGTGGATTTCGTTTTATGTTGTACTTTCTCAATTAAAGATTTCGGAGGTCTAGATTGATATATTGACCAATTTATTGCATGCAGAAATATTGTCTGATGTAAAAATTTAAATTGACTTTTGGGGATACAAACACCGAAATATTTAGGATTATAGGCTGACATCAGACATCAACAAGGACCTGTCCCAACGGCATAAGTGCATAATTTGAATGACTGCTTGACATAATTCTTTTCGCAATACCACGATAAAAAAAAATGTAAATAGTACTCACGCCACGTCGTAAGATCCGTATGGTTGTCCGTCGGGAGGCCATATGATGTAACAGTGTACCCTTTCGGTGCCGTCTATATAAATGAACTTATACTGTCCTGCAAAGAAGAATCTAGGGCTTGTCCAGGCTGCTGCCACGATCCAGATAGATATGACCGAACCGATAATGACCCGTTTAGGTAGCCGAGGTAGGAGAGGATGGACTATGGCACGGAAGCGGTCAACGGTGACGGCCATCAGGGACAGAATACTTGCGACTGCTGACAGATTCGCCACAAACTTGGCGATCTTGCAGCCGACAAGTCCGAACGGCCAATTCTCCGTTACAATGTAGGTAAACATCGTCGGCATGTCAATGGTGGCGATCATAGTGTCCGCAACTGCAAGGTTTAAAAGGAAATAGTTCGTCACCGTTCTCATTCGCGGATTCGTTAGAACGATCCAGATGACTATAATGTTACCGGCACCGGCAATGACCATGATGGCGGTGGCAAGGATACTCCAGCAGATGACGGATTCGACACTGACAGTGTGAGCAGCGCTGAAGTTAAAATTGTAAACCCCTATGAAGCCCCATGGTGTTTCGGCGGGGGTTTCACTTGTCAAATTCTGGATGCTTAACTCACTTTCCATCACGACTGGTAGATTTTCTACTTCACTGATGTCGGGAAATGATCCAGTGACTACGCTTTTGAAACAACATATGCTGCAACCATCGGTACTCAAAAATAACGTGTTAATATCCTCCAAGAGTTAAGAGTTCTCTACCTATTCAAATTCATGTTTCGAATTTGTTTTAAGGCCTATCGCCTGTGAGGAAAAAATATATTTCATTATCAACAATAGTTAAATACAGATAACTATTTTTACTTTGTCAATATAATGAACAGATGTCTTGCAAAATAAGGGTGATTGAAAAGCAATACCTTTAAATTACTGTAGGATCTGTACAAATGCGAAGAATAATATCAAGTTTTAGACTTATCTCCAAAATAATCATAAAACAATGAGAACAGAAATAAACGTGGTATATTGCGAAAGTTTAAGAGAAAGAAAGAAAAAAAAAACATCAGCGAGATCGAAATAACTCGACAAGGTGGCACCCAAACTTGCTATCGTTTTGCTGGTAAGCTCCGACGGGTCGATGTTTTCACATCAATAGAAGATTTCCAAATTCACCATAGGCGCGTTTAATTATTCAAAGCTGACACCTAATACCAAATGCTGCTCCAAACCATTCTGGAACAAAACCGAAGCTCCAAAGGCATTCCAAAGTCTATATTTGATTCCGTATCTATTTCTTTTCCTCCACATGACATAATACGGCCGGCAAAGTAGCCTTGAACTGAGCGATGGTTTTAACATCTATCTCCTTGCTATCCCAGTATACGACCTGGTTAAGAAGAGTCCACGGGGTGGAGACGCATGCAGTTCGAGCTGCTGCGACGAGTGAACCAAAACTTCGATGTTTCTCTTTGAGCTGTCGTCTGCGCAGAGCAATGCGTGTGGTTCCCACTCTTTCCTCTCAATCTAGTGTGGCAGAGTTGTTTAAGTTCAAGATTCAGTCCCTGCCTTTCTCTCGCACTCTCCGACGCTCTCTCTTCCGCTCTCTGCTCCAGGCCCGTCAAGAAAGAAGTGCTCAGATCATTCACTGCGCATACAAGTCAGATATTATTCGTTCTTCTCCGGGTGATTAGAGAGTGCAGTAAATCTGAAGCGCTGGATTAAAAAAGCAGCAGAGTGGCTTGTTCTTTTTCAATATATTCCTCTCTCTCTCTCCTTATCACTCTATAGATTTTGTTTTCTGCAGCTTGTTATGGTAGACGTTGCGGATGCTCGAGCAGCTGAAAAGACACAACAGGAGAGGATAAAAGCCTCATTAATTCATTTAAGATATCATTAAATGACTGAAGAATATAAGAGATGCGAAATCAATACTGCTTAGCGTTGAATGCGACTCTTAATTTATATAGGACAAGACTCAGGACGTAGCTGAATATAATAATACTGCTACATGAGTAAATGACAAGTAACTGTCATCAGAAAAGTATTACTTATTACTTTTCTTGTATGCATGAAGCAGTACTGTTATTTTCTATTCCATTTCCGTTGTTTTTCGTTGTACAACCCTCGAAGAAGGGGATAATGCCGAAAGCTCGGCGTGAAGAAAACCGGTGGTATTGCAGCTACGTCCTGAGTCTTAGCCTATTTCATTTATTTCATTCATCCAACCAAGACTTATGCTTTACCTAGTATATATATATATATATATATATATATATATATATATATATATATATATATATATATATATTGTGAGAAATGTTCCTCGAACACAACGCTGGTGGTCACTCATGATAGTGGAAGGTATAGTGAAAGAAATGCTCACTATGAGAAGGTCGTAGCATTTATTATCCTCCTTTATTTGTCAAGCTTTCGATGTGGGATCTTCGTCAGGGCGGTATTTTGGTCAAGCTTTCGATTTTAATAATGTTGATATAACAATAAGAACAATATAATACCATTACTACTACTACTACTACTTCTACTACTACTTCTACTACTACGACTATACTACTACTACTACTACTACTACTACTACTACTACTACTACTACTACTACTACTACTACTACTACTACTACTACTACTACTGCTACTACTACTAATAATAATGATAAAAAGAGTGACGATAGCAATAATGATGATAATACATATAATGATGGTAATGATCATTATTATAATGATATTGTTATAATGATAAGTACTTGATAACAATTGTAAGAAATTGAAAATATGTATATTCCGATGTAAATGTCAGTCATCATTTTGTGCTTTTTATACAGTCCTGATGAAGATCACAGATCGAAAGCTTGACAAATAGAGGAGGATAATAAAAGCTACAACCGTCTCATAGTGATCATTTCTTTCACCATATATATGTATATATAAGAAAATGGTTTTTCTTTACATACAGAGCATTCGGGGGGGGGGGGGGCAAGGTGTTGTCAAAGGGCATCTTGGGGTTTTCATTTCAGGGGGTCTGACACACCCTTCCCGATTGACAATTTTGTCAGTTTTTATATTTTTAGGAATGTACATCCATAGCTCTTCCCTCTGATAACATTTGGGGGAAAAATTTACCCCAATTTTTAGGGGCCGTCTGACACCCCATCCCGACAGAAATTTTTGCCATTTTTTTTTTTGTGTGTGTGTTTTGTAATGTCCAGTCATACTACTTCCTACTGACAAAGTTTCGTGCATGGGTGAGATGGGGTGAAATCAACCCGAATTTGGAGTCTCTTTGGGGGGCTCTGGGGGCTAAACCCGGCGGCTACGGTCAGGCGGAGAACCTTTTTGTTAATGACTTAGATGGTCTAAGTAACTTTACGGGGTCAAATCTTATGGGTAAAATGGGGTGACTATTTCGGGACAGGCTCCTGGCCTAGAAGGACGTACGAATCGCAGGAGTTGACTCACAGCCGATCGCAGCTGCGGACACGCAAGAGCTAAAACGGGGTAACCTCGCTAGTCATAAGGACCGCTATTCATAATGACCACTTATTCATAAGGACCGCTATCCATAACGCGTGACTAAATGAATAGCGGTTTTGTATGAATAGCGTTCTTATGAATAGCGAGCAAACCATAGACAAATTTCCTCGCTAGTCATAAGGGCCACTCATAAGGGACACTATTCATAACAGTTCATAAGGACCGCTATTCATAACGCGTGTTAAATGAATAGCGGTTTTGTATGAATAGCGAGCGGACCCGGCTAAAACAAGCACGATTGGTTTGACCATAGCATTAAGTCTAATTAATTGCGTCTCCATGCAATCTATTCATATGAATATTATGTGAAAACACAAAAAGGTTATCCTTTGCGAAGGACAAAAGCGTGGAATACATCTTAAGCACAAACAGAACGGGAAGAGTGACGAAGAGAGAGAAGGGGGAGAGACAGACAAACTGATACAAATAGAGAGAGAGGGACATATAGAAAGACAGACAGAGAGAGAGAGAGAGAAAGGGGGAGAGAGAGGAAGAGAGAGAGAGAGGGAGAGAGAAAGATAAATGGATGAGAAAGAATTACTGCATGGGACGAAGTTCAGTAAATAGCCACAATATTCCAGTGGCTATCAATAAATTATCCATAGTGAAAATCTATCAACTAATTATAGGATTAGCACTGCCAAATGCAGTGTATGCTTCTAATCAATACTGTCCCCTCCCCCTGAAAAAAAAAAGAAAGATAAGGAAAATAGTCTAGCGCCCTTGCTAGTTATCAATAAATTGGAAGACAGTACTTGGTATTAAATTCCTCTGTGCACTCAGTGGTATCTGATAACCAAGCATGCACGCATCTAGCCTGGGGTAGCGTACGAAATTTCACCAATAATCTACCCCTATCTAAAAGGCAATAGCCGAGATCACAAATCTCATATCAATCACAACCCCTACTACTGATTTGCAACGGTTGTAAAACATTTTTTTGCAAAGTTATTAGTTTACATTGCAAAAAAGATGGAGGGAAAGAGAACTGTACGATATTATTAATTTGTTGACAATACATATTCTAATCTGAATACAGTGCATAGTTCGTAAGAAGAAAAAAAAAATATGTATATTTGGATTTATTTTCATTCTGACCATTTCGAACTTAGTATCATTCCCCAAACAATAGTTGTACATTGTACAACTTACATCAACTTTTGAAATGGGAAATCAATAAAATGATTACAAGAGACAGACGGGGGGAGTTGCATGATTTGATATTGAATGATATGAACACAGAACCGTTTCTTCAGACCGTATCCAGTCACCTACCCCCTGGAAAGTTACCCCCGGATTCTGGGGGTAGTTGTTCAAGTGTTGGGGTGAAGGTGTCCTGGGCATCAAATGATGACGGGGGTATCGTCATGGGGGGGGGGGGGGCATTTTGTTCCCTTCAATGTCCTGAGCATTGTCGGGGGGGGGGGGTCGTCCTGGGGGTAATCGTCATTTCATGAGCGGTAATTTAATTTTCCATTGGGGGGTTAATTGCCCGGGGCGTAATTGTATTGGGGTAGTTATCCGGGGGTAGTTCTCCAGGGGGTAATTGTCCCAGAATCCTTCAGACATCATTTCCATTAATTCGAACATAGTCATGGGCAAGGGGGTAGGGGGGTAGGGGCACGTGCCTGCCGGTCAAATCCAATGTGGCGTATCTTAAATAAAGTAGACATCAAGAATAACAAGAATATTATATTTTAAAAGTAAATATATAAATACTAACTTGATGAGGCTAAATAATTTCAAAATTGTCAATCAGTTAAGTTTATTTACATCTTTAAGTGCACCGGGAACATCAGCAATTTACCTTTGCGACCAATTAAAATTGATTAGTAGTTTCTCGTCCGGAGTTATCGAAAATGAGGAGGAGGGGGTTCCATGGTATTTAATATTTGATCTTCTTCCTGTACATAGAAATGCTATTGGCCCAATTTCAACATAATTTTTTTTTCTGATTTTAATTCCATTTTTAGATGCTCTTCACAGGGCTCAAAACAAAGAAAAATGGATTATATTAATATTTTGTGTTATCTCATTGTCTTCAGATTATTAGTTATTTCATTTTAGAACAATAATACAATTTAACAAAAATGTTGAGGCGGGCCGAAAAAAGTAAGGAAGAGGGGACGAAAAACTAGGAATTCACTTTTGTTGGCCTTATAGCTATACCGGGTTAAGGTTTGCTCCCATAAACAAGTGATAATGAAGGAAACTGAGAAAAATAAAGGAGAGAGCAAGAGAAGTACATGACACATTTGCGGATAAAATAAAAAAGGGTCCGAAGTTGGCCTTTAACATAAGGCAAGACACACGTTCAAGGTCGATAGGTGCTGGTGTGATTACAGCATTAATGCAAACTGCTCCCGTGCCCGAGCACCTGTTTCGATTAGTGGTGTAATTTACTTCTCTTGCGATCTAGCCAGGGAATTATCTCAAGAGCTCTCAGTGGTAACTCCTTGATCCAGCATACACATACGCATTCATAGTCCCCCCCCCCTCCCCCCCCCCTCTTTCTCTGTCTCTCCCTCTCTCTCTCTCTCTGTCTCTACCTCTCTGTCTCTCTCTGTCTCTCTCTGTCTCTGTCTCTCTCTCTCTCTCTCTCTCTCTCTCTCTCTCTCTCTCTCTCTCTCTCTATATATATATACATATACAGTGCGTCTCAGAAAAAAAAACGAAACCGAGATTTATCGATGTTTAATCATATCTTAATCACAATAATGATTAATAAATGACACATATTTGTAAAGCTTGGATCCTCTTTTTTCATTTTATGGCACTCATACGATACATAATTCACGCATGAGTGAATAAAGACAATATGAAGCAGGGCTACCAAAAAGTCGTTTGGCCAACAATATCTGAATTTCAAAGAGATAATCACATTTCTAGGAAGTTCATTTTTTGCCCTTTCGTATGACACCTCAATCGGGAAAAATGAGCCAGGGATGACAAAGCTCTGTTGGTGAAAATTGATGCTTGCATTTCCATGATTTATTAAACGAATCCGTTTGCACTGGCTGCCTGTCTTAGAAATAATCAAGCAAGAAAAAAGACTTCATGCATGGCTGATCGTCAACAAAATGGAGTGAATGAGGTACGTTTTCATTAACCTACTTGACCATGCAGTTAACAACACAGCAACTAGTATTTCTGGTAACAGAATGGGGACGATCTGGGAGCCTTTAATAAATCATGGAAATGCAAGCATCAATTTACACCAACAGAGCTTTGTCATCCTTGGCTCATTTTTCCCGATTGAGGTGTCATACGAAAGGGCAAAAAATGAACTTTCTAGAAATGTGATTATCTCTTTGAAATTCAGATATTGTTGGCCAAACGACTTTTTGGTAGCCCTGCTTCATATTGTCTTTATTTACTCATGCGTGAAGTATGTATCATATGAGTGGCATCAAATGAAAGAAGAGGTTCCAAGCTTTTCAAATATGTATCATTTATTAATCATAATTGTGATTAAGATATAATAAAACGTTGATAAATCTCGGTTTCGTTTTTTCTGGGACGCACTATATATATATATATACACACACACACACACACACACACACACACACACATACCTACACATATGTTTATGCATATATATTTCACTCTTACTTTTTAGATTATTTTCTTTCTCTCCCTTGCACTTTTACTTTCTCACCTATTTTCTTAATCGCCCTTTTTTCTCTCTCGTCTCTCGCGCTCTCTTTCTCTCTCTCTCTCTCGCTCTCTCTCTCACACACACACAATTTTTTTTTCTGCATTTCTTTGGCATTCGATTTTGGCCTTTTTTTATTCCTCTCTTTTCTTTATTATCAGTTATTTATGATAACTGTTTACATTTCCAAGAAAAAAGAAAGAAAACACCATCAAGAACGCAGAGTGTGTTTGTAAGATTACAGTTTTGATACACTCGGCAATGCAGCCTGCTCATAAAACTGGTATCATAGTATTGATTCCCTGTGGGAATCATACGAGGAAGGAAAACGAGAGTTTCTTGATCGTTTTAATGAAAGATTGGTGGATCCGATGCGAATTTTTTTTCATCAAAGAGCAATTTTGAACGTCCGTCGTGCCCGCTCTAACCTTGGCCAGGTAATGCGTGGAATCGATACGCAATGGTATACAAGTTTCGTTCTCTTTAATAAACAGATGATGAATTATGGAAAACCGCAATTTCTTTTACAACCATATACTATGCACATCAGCAAGTGAACTCAACTCAGGTGTAAACTTAACCACATATTATCAGCGGTGAAGATCCCAATGGGGATGGTTTTGTAAAGACATAGACATTAATTTTATCGCATTCGAAATGTTATTATTATACTATAAAAGTGATGCAAAATTTTGTACTGTAGGAGTATATAGCATGTTTTCTTTCTTTAATTTTCAGCGTATTTTCCATCTCTCTCTCTCTCTCTCTCTCTCTCTCTCTCTCTCTCTCTCTCCCTCCCTCCCTCCCCCTCTCCCTCTCTCCCTCCCACCCCCTCCCTCTTTCTCTCTCGCGTTCTCTCCTTATTCAAGGTCAATGCCTCAAAAGGCGTCGATGTTACACTATCAAAGCCTAGAGGAAATTCCCATAAACATCAACGATTCATTTCGAAAAAAAAGAAGTAGGGGAAAAAATGGGCAATAAAATCCTCAAATGAACAAATGGCTTGTATAAGGTAGTCGAACATCATAATTGCAAAGCGAAGTAATGCGATTACTCGAATCTAAAGAGAACTTTTTCCAACTGCCAAATTCCCTTTATTATTATCATAATACATGATTGACTGATCGTGCAACCCAAACTGACAAAGAACATGTGGGGGAATTACTAGGGGGAAAGGAGGGATAAGAAAAAATAAACAAAAACAACAACAACAAAAAAATCAAATAATTAATTACAAACACAAATACACACACACCCACCCACACACACACACACACCCCATATATATATATATATATATATATATATATATATATATATAGTGAACCAATTTCTTCGGTCAGGCCAGAGTACCTTTTTGTTTTCTTTTTTGTGTTCTTTGTTGGCGTCGTGCTATGACAAACGGGTAGGATATATCAGAAACCTGTTGTACATGATTTAGAAAAGAATTCCAGAAGAGTGATTGTGAAGGTGGAAAAAATGTGTAAAGAACATCATGATACATTTTTTTTAACCAGGAAATATACTATATTTACTAATGAGGCAAACTTTTAAATTATTACCCAGAGGTGGTGTTGAAACTGTGCTTTGTTGCGAAACGACGTGACACTTTAAAGGAGAGGGGGGGGGGGGTCTTATAATCCCACGTGTAAAATCTTTGAAATATAAACTTTCATAGAAATACGCTGTCAAAATATATTTTTTTCTGCAGACCTAGAAATATTTACCAAATTTTTGAGTAGTGCGCGTGTCGAACTGTGCGAATAAGGTGTCACCGTCATTCGAATTTTCTTGACCTCTTGCGTTGTGTGCGCTACCGAGCACCATTTTCATCCACTGTCCTTTGATTGTGAAGTACTTCTGTAATTATGGTTATGGCAGTTTTGACCAACCAAAGGCTTTGATCTTGATAATGTGGGGTATATTAAATATGCGGTGTATATATGAATAGATCTGCATACTTCTTAAGGATAGTTTAACAACTAATTGATGCATTTCACAATGAGGAGAAGAAAATATACATGCCCATTTGGATGGACCAACAATGATGTAGAAGCGGCAGACACAAAATTTCATGTAACGGTATCACAAGTGGACTTGTTACACGAATGACATTTGATTTTCCCGAAAGGAAGATGTCTCAACGCCACGCTCCATATCACCAGAGAGCTAAGGTTGCAATGTCTCATTACGTGTGTGCACCTTGCATGTAACACAATTACGAAAACAAAGGCTTAGAAAAGGCTCGATGTGAAATGCCGCGGGAAGAGCAGTATGAATACTGATGTGGCTACCCTGGGTAAATTTTAGAAAAATAAATAAGACCTCATGTGAGTATCACATTATAGCATAATATACTCTGAGAGCTTAAAAAGAAGGTGTGGTTATGGTAAAGGCTTTTAAAAAGTTAATGTATGTATAATATTATGGCAGAAATGTCACCTGGCATGGAGAGGGTTGCTCTTATATTTCAATTATGACTTGATTAGTGATAGTTCAGAATTTTGAACTAAAGTTTGATGCTACTTGTGTCTGTATAGTCACACATACCCATATGTATGCAGTGTTTTTACAGTGTTGATTTCAAGCAAAATAAAATCATTCTTTTTCGTCATTTTGATGATTCGAACGCCCCCAAACATGCCAAGTGCATACATTAAAATAATCAACTTTCCCCAATAATTTCTAGAAAGTTTCTGACATAATACAATCTCATGGCCATTACAAAACTTGATATCTAAAGAGCATAAAACAACTGGCATGAGCTGTGTTTATGACACGATCTTGAGATAACTCAAACAAGAGCTTAGACAAGATAAGGAACATCTGAATACGTGTGAAAACCGCGTGTGTGACACAAGCGCGGGATTATTTAAACAACGGCTTATAGGCAAGAGGTGAAATACCTAAACCTGATCGTTGTTCAATTCGTGTAAGTTTCAACACTGGATAGCATGGATTAAACAAGAAGACAGCTACAATGAAATATAACATGGCAACCTGGCTGCGGCCTAATGAAGACAGGCGTTTATGAGTGCTTGGCAATTGACGCCCTTCGACATTGGATACATACATACACAGATTGGATAACCTATGGAACGTGTTAACGTTGAGTGGAAAGAGGTGCATGAAGGAAGGGAAAGCTTTGGCGACTCTAGAAATTTTCCTGGGGTTAATGCAAACCGCATTACAGGAAGATTTGTAAGATTAGTAATTAAGGAAATGTTCAAGTTTATAACTGAAAAAAAAAGTTTAGTCTCGAGAGAGAGTGGATAATAAAATGGGAACACAACTGGAAAGGAGAGAAAAGATACTGTAAATCGAGAAGATAAAAGCGAAATGTCATCATAGGATAGGAGATTATTTTACACCATAGACCTTCCAAAGAAAAAGAATGTTATAAATATGACTGTGATTTCATGCAAGCAGTGGTGCTGTCATGTTTTTACTGAGTGTGTGTACCTGTGTATATTTGTGTTGGGTGTGTGTGTGTGGGGGGGGGGGGGTGTATTAGACGACAAAGCAAATTGTCGGTGATTTTTTTTAAATACAAAAACAACAACAAAACAACAAAACAAAAGAAAAAAAAATCTATATTGGTATTTGTTTGTGTATTTCAAGGAAAGAAAGGGCGTTTAACTTTAATAAAAGTACGTAGATCAGTCGACAAGGCTGGGGCAGGCCGGCTTTGACTCTTTTACATAATTGAGAATTTCCTGCCAACCCTCCTCCCCTATGCGCCGGTTCCGCCACTGAATATCATTTGCTTTCTGATTAACAGTCACTAAAAATAATTTTTAGAAAATCGAAGATAAGTGGCGCGGTATCTGGATATTTCCATTGTGGAATATAAGGCAAGTATATGGGGAAAGAACTTCAGACATTAAACATGCCTCTCTGCGCATTGGTTAATGATGAACACGTTTGCCTCAATAATGCATTGGATTATTTCTATCAATGAAAGGTTACATTGTTTTCCCAGCAAGTGTACACAGCACAACGGAGAAAAAAAAATGAAATTCAAAACAGACATTGCCATACTGCATGTTGATGCTTTGCAGTATACTCTGAATGTTTGGCATAAATTCGTGTACGTCTTTTGTTATACGAATATCGTATAATTACAGATCATTATATAGAGATGGCAAATACACTTTATTGTGGTATATCCCTTCTAGTATATATTCACCAATGTTTTCAAAGCGCACACTGATTAATGGCTTAGCCCTATCAAACATAATTTCGGACCGGCGTACCCCCTTCCCGCTCGAAAGACCATAAAAGTAAACTGAAATTACAGTGGGACTATCGAGGGGAAGCCCATCCCCCCCCCCCCCCAGATCTGGAAAATATTTCGTCTCATCCCCTTCTTTATCATTTCCTGATACACCAATTAATGCTAAATGAAGTGATCCAATACAATACAACATTATTTTTGTATCAGCGAAATTGGAGCGGGAAAAAAACTTTGACTTCTAAGTTAAATATGTTGAACCTGTTTGCGAATTACGAGCGACATGTAATTTTATATTTATTTATATATGATCGGATGTAGATGTTTTGTGGAAATAGGCAAAACTTATGGGGTTTTTTTTTGTGTGTGTGTGTTTTTTCCCCGGCCACCTACGAACGTCATAACCGTTTTTTCCTGGTGTAATACAAAGTAATGATAAAAGCAAAATGATTCCATATTATTGAGATAGCACGATTTCTCGAATTAGTCCGATTCGATAGATAAGAACACAGGTTTATAGGAAGTTTTAAAAAATTCTGCCGGATATTACATTACAATGGCTTTTTTCCTGCGTACTATGATGTACTTCATTCTCTTTAAATTCTATTTTAAAACACTATTTGATAGAAAGTAGCTCATCGTACAATAAAAAGGGCCTTCCGGTGTGGCTCTTTCTACGAATCAAGTAAATACATTTCTTTTTAAAAGACAAAGCAACAATTACTAACAGAAAAAAAAAAAAACAAGTTACATACTCACACTAATCTTTCATGTTTCATTTTGGGGGGAAAATCAAGAAAGTAATTATGATGATAGATCTTTTTCGGATTCCGTTGCTTTCACAATTATTGTAAATCCGAGGAAAATGCTAATTGCTGTAGGTGGAATGCAGTTTCCAATTACAATAGTTAATGAGTTATTTTTTAAAAATTGCTTTTACTTAACTTAGACGATCTTTGGGTGTGTTAACAAGATGTCTGCTTGCATAGGCGATTTTTTATTTGGGGGGAATAATTAAAGGCAGCCATGCCCCTGTTCATTAAAAAAAAAAAAAAAAAATATCGTTATCCAACCCCTACCTCAGGGTTTAACCCCCCCCCCCCCCCCCGCTCAAAAAGTATGGCTACGTAAGTGTCAGTAAATGTCCTCTTAACTTAAAGAATATTGAACCACATAATATTAAAGGCTTATATCCATCAGCCTGACACCTAGTAATCAATATCGTTAACTTGATTCGTCAGTTATGAAGGAAGGAATGCAAAACATATGTTATTGCTGAATTGGTGGTGGGCGTCACTGGGTGGGGATGTCCATTCGCCTTTATTTGCTTTTCAATGAGGTCTGCTGAGATAAATCAACATAATACTTCTGCTCTGTCAAATGCCTCCCTTCCAGAAGTGAATGGTCCCTCCCTGATATTTTGGATAACAAACATCACGGCGCCCTATAATTTCCTCCCCTTCTCCATTCTTATGATGTTTTGAGAAAAAAAAAAAACGAAAAAAAAAACTTTAACAAACCCAAAACTTGGTGAATCGACATTATGTTCGAAACCATAAGGTCTTAAATGAACATGATATCTAATTAACATTTCACATCTCACGACACTATTAGTCGCTTACAGTGTAGTATTACATTGAAAGTTTTCTTTCTTTGTACACCCTAGAAAGCTGGAAGAATAAAAGTAGGTATATAATTTCATTGCCAGTAGAAATGGCGTGAAGAATGAAAACCCTTGTAAGTTACCCGACATCTTTTCAACACCCGCTAGCTACCAAGAACATATATCCTTGATATCGAGACAGCAATGAACACACAGAAAGAGAGGGAGACTTAGGAGATAAGAGTATAGTTGGGAAGAGAGAGACACACACAGAGAAAGAGAGATGGGGTAGGGGGGCTCCAAAATAAAATAGAATGACGGATGCACTACTTATATGCTGATATCGGAATATGGAAAGGAGACACATTATAAAAAGGAAAATTACACTTTGTACGAGAAAGTAAAAAAGGGAGCAAAATCGAGAGAGAAATGGTTGGCCTATAGCATAGTAGGCCTATAGTTTAATATCTACTGAAGATAACTTGAAAGGACCAAATACTTTAAGCAAGTTACACTGTCGGAGGAGAACTAGGGATTGCATTATTTTCCACGATTTTGTTTACCGTTATGTACAATTATAAAAATACATTGATGAATTGTTGTGTTCTTTACAATAACATATTTTTGTGTGTATGTATAGAAGGAAGAGAACAGGAGAGCTAAATCGTTGTAATATAGGACTATAGCATGTTTATTTATCATGCAAACGGAACATGGCTCATTGTTCTGTCAGAGGGTTAAATCTTGTTTGTCTATTCAGCCAAAGTGAGGATTAAACTTTTTTTTTTAATGTACCGTTCATATAAAACCATGACATATCATGCTACCATCGTGACCCACACGATTACACGGTCGTTGAGATCCTTCTACGATCCCCATGCATGCCATGCAGCACGATGGGCGCACTACCCCGTGTGTTTGTCTTTCACTCGGGTTACTCTTACCATAACAATCGCCATCGATTGGAGAAACACGCCGATATATATCTTCATCCCCGCATCTCCTTTGCCCCCAATGACCCACTCCAACGATCCACCGTGACCGCTTTCTCAACGCCACACCGGGGCATAAAGGGATCAATGGAATTTTAGTAGTGGTGTAGTTACTGGTGGCACGAAAGGGGGGGGGGTAGTTGCCCCTTTAGAATGACGAAAACGTAGAACACAACCAAAAAGAGAGACAGAGAAATATGAGACTCGTGTTTACGCCACTCGATTTTATGGGCCATAGGTTGTGAAATCAGCAGAATGGGAAGGGGGTAGGAGGGTGGACCCAGTGTCAGGAATTTGGTAGGGAGGGGTAAACAATTCCTGTTGATTATCGCAGTGAATTGCTCTAGCTGTTGCAACCTTTCACCTTTATATCATTGCCGGTGAGGAATGTCATTTTCTTTAAACATTCGTGTGTGGGTTAAATAGTATGAAAAGTTAACTTGAATTATCTTAGTATTGTTAAATATCTCTCGGAATACAAAAATATATCTAGTTTGCTTTAATACAAGTACGTTGAAATGAATAATAGCCACGCCGTGTTTTTCGTGATGATGTCAGAGAATGTACCACCGGGTTGAGAATACTCCCCATGGATAAGACTCATTCTTGTTGACCTTTGTAGAGTCGCATCTTAACCTTTCATTTGCCTTGAATGCAAATTGCTACAATAGCAGGCGTGCCACCCGTGCAAATCGGTACAATTAGGGACCAATCAACGAAATGATTTCCACTGAGCACAAAAGCTGTGTATAATAACTAACTTCCGTTCTTAATTGGCTACCAGATAATCTCTTAATCACCGGTGTGTACTAATGTCATACTGGATAATGTTAAATAAACATGAAAACGTTGGTAAACTACCCCTTGATAATTATACAGTGGCACACTCATGTTATTTGAGAGGCAAATACAGAATTACACTTTGTTTGAATCGAACATGTCGAAGTTGTCAATGGTGGATGTCATCAACAAATTCATGTCGATGAATAATCAAAATGATTCGTGCATTAGATCCAAATGAACAAGTGTTTACCAAATCTTTATCGAAATAAAAGAAAAATCAAAATTTCGGATGTGTGAACATGTTTTCTCAGTGTCTTTTTTCAAGGCATCCCTTTCTAGAGGCAAATATGATGTAAATGATATGTGATGGATACGGCGAGGAGAAGATTATAGATCGTCCACGGTCCAGGATAATACCCCTAAAGCATGAACTCTTTTAAAGAACAGGTTCAAGGTACAATTATGATAAGCCAGATTGAAGAGTATTATAAAGAATCTTGTTACAATTTGTACGCCTTTTCCCGAGTCTTGGTTCTTTTCTCTTGATGTCTGTTGATTATGAATGATTGCTTTCAGCAGATAGGGTGTGGTTACATTACCAGAATGGGGAAGTGGGTATAAAAATTTCTATTGTTATAGTTAATTACATAATCATGGGATTACAAAATCGTCCTATAGAACTGTAACATTTCTAGATCAATATTTGCGGTAAGTTCCTCATAAAAGTTCTATGTGGAGCCAAAGTTTTGAAGTCAACCATTTCGTCATATTAAAATAATCTCCCATAAATTAGCATGTACAATTTATAATTTCATGAAACTGAGAAGAAGCTATGTTAATAATCATAATCATGATGGTGCTGTCTTTTCTTTTTCTCTTTGCATAAGGGCAATACATAAAAGATGATTATATTACTTCTATTTTTTGGTCTTCGTATTTTACGGAAAGGGGGCAAGTGCCTTTATGTTTATCCCCTTCTCCCAGGATAACCCCCCCCCCCCCCCCCAATAACATGCTTGTGCTTTATTTGAGGAATATTCGGGATATCGACAGGTGGGATGCGGCAAAATGTATAATAACACATACTAATAGTAAAGGATGTTATTTTCTCTGAGCTGAAAACAGGGATTTAGGAGCGAGCGATTCTAATGAATATTTCCCTAATGGGCTCATTAGAACTTAGAAGACTACACACATGGTGGTGCCATGTGATTATCTTTTTTTTTCTCTTCCCTAAAGAAACAAGTGCTACTTACATTCTATAATCGATAATAAAAATTCCTACAAAACTATTACATGCATTCTTTTTTGTGTGTATGTGTTCCTGTCATTTGTACGTCATACATTTAGGAACAATGTGGGCATTCCACCATTATCGAAAATATTACTTTGTAGCTATTGTCCGAACCCTGCAGGAAGGGGGCGCCTACTTACCATATTATGAAGCCTTGTGTTTTGACAAGAGGGAATTGAATGTGATCATTTAAAAAAAAAAACTTTTGTACAGCGTGTAGTCGTGATCGTTTTTGACAGGTAACATGGATATAAGATGATTCAAAATGAAATAACGGTTTAAGATTGCCGGGAAAGATCTAAGGATAACATTCCCTAAAATGAAATGGCGAAAAAAACAAACACACGCTATTTTTGACGGCTATGGATAGTCGATGTTGGTACTGACTGGGATACGAAAGGCATCATAGTTTCTTACACCGCATGGGCAGTGACACGTGTTTGGAATTAAACTTGACCAGAATAAGTTTGTGGATTTTCGTAAAAAAATAACCTTAGGTAATCTCGCTTATTAGATGAGTGTGTCTTCGAGTCGATTTGACTGTTTGAAAAGCAAATGCACAAACAAACAACATAAGTAATTATATTAAGACTCAAATGATATGAATGTGACAAGGCCATTAAAATGAAAAGCAGATTCCACATTGAATAGTTTACAGGCATATAACTATCTATGACAAAGTGAATACTGTTTCTTTTCTTGTCAGACCACCTAAAGGAATATCCTACCTTCATGGCAAGTTTTTCTGAAAGAAAGAGGAAAAATCAGAGAAGCAGAAGTTTGAACGAAAATCGGACAAGCAATAAGAAAGTTACGAATTTTTAAAAGTTGTAATCACTTTACATTTAGGAATTTCAAATTGGTCGTACCAGTAATTTCAATTCGATGCACTGGCGGACAATTCCCCAATTCGCTCCAACACACAAACTGATTTTTTTTTTTCTTTCAAAATGTATACTTAGTATAATTATAGACATCGTAAACGATGTCTGTCTTTTTTGAGGACCTATAACAATATCAGTTTCAGTTTTCAGTTTCAGTTTATTTTCATATTTCAAATGACATAATTGAAACATAATTGGAACATAAACAATGACCATTGCATTAATACAATAATATAGCAACATATCTTCAATACTTTCAACACAAGAAGAAAAAAAAATACAAGTAAACATACAATTTGAAAGACACAGATCAATATTTCCATCATTTTAAAGTTGGGATAAGACAAAATATTTTGGCGTGAAATATGAGGGAATCTAGTAAGAAGCTAGGCTTGATATATTGTAGATTCCCTTAAGAATAAAAAAAGTCTTTGAGATTATAACATGTATGTGAGAGATGATCTTAATAAAAATATGCTGTCTACAAAATATTTTGAGTACTACGTATGATATTTTTTGTGTACGGCGAACGGGGGAGTTGATAGCCAATATGTCCCAATCGACTCACCGAATTACCAATTTGAGTTTCGCACAGATTTAGTGATCTCAATTTTCAAACATTCATATCTTTCTAATTCCTTGTCCAATTTCTTTCAAACTTTTACCTTCCTGTTTTTCCCATTGTTGTGCTTTCACACAAAACGGTTGATAATAATTTCAACGCGTTTTATTGATTTCTTTACGTGATGCGGTTTGAATATTAAAACCTGCCCATTTTATCTTAAACTTACAAAGAGGGGAATTTGTTTCGATACCTTTAGCTCTTTAGGAACCGTCGTTAAGTTTTGCAAAAATACTTGAATTCACACAAAATTTGAAAGAAAACAATGATTTTATATACCCAGTCGTAAGACAAGTCTTTGAAACTTCGTTGTCATATCTCCTTTTTTTTTTTTTTTTTTTTTTAAAGACCTTATAGAAATAAGAGAGATGTAACACCTTATCGCGCTCTGTACGCCTGGCATAATATGCAAGAGCCTTGAAAACACTTGAACCTCATGTTATGTGTAACGCCCACTGGTCTTCTTTTTCTAAAAGTGCTCGAAGAGGTTTTACATTAGCGGTATCATATTTTCTTCCTCAAGATATTCTTGACAGGTAAAAAGAGACAAAGGAAATCCCAACCAGACTTTTGGATGTAGAAACAATCTAACCTTACTTTGTAACATAATAATTGCTTGTTTTGTATTTAGCCACCAACGCTTCACTTTATTTTTACACTATCTTCTTTTATCTTTTCATCATTCAGTCGATGCCGAGTGAACCATTTATCTACTCCAAACTATTATCCTTGAGAACGATCATGACGATACCATCAATAAATAAAACAGGGGATGTAGAAATAAATTTAAAAAAAGAAATAGAGGGCGTTGCTCTGTATTTTGCATATTGACGTCAGACAGTTAATGCTACAAACATTGGAAATAATTGTATAATGATGTATTCATATGCTTCTTTTATGACTCGGATATTATGTTTTTGTAGGTGATCAAGGAATCTATGTATGTCGGATTTAATGTCCGATATTTACGACATTTTTTAAAAGATATCCGTTACGTACCTATCTTTGGTTCTCTGAAAAAAAACATTATTTTTCAAAAATGAAAAAAAAAAAAGGGAAGAAATAATGATTAAAATGAAAAGAGACACACGAAACTAACATTAGAAAATATGATTGGATGAAGACCAGAATCATTCGAAGAGAAAGAAAACGGTATTTGTCAAAAAAGGGCAATGTCCTCTCAAAGTTTAAAAAAATTGCGACCGTTTTTTTTTTTTGTTTTTTTTTATTTGTTTGTTTTTGTTTTTTTTTAACTTCCTGCTCTTTAAAAATGAGCGATAAATAGGGTATTAGACAAAGCAAGGTGTCATTTGTTTTTCAATTTATGAAAAACATCGTTCTTATTTAAATTACACGTACCTATGTCATAAACAGATTTTTTTTTCCGCGTCAGGCGTGAGCCTTTGCTGATCCTAAGCTTTCGAATACATCAAATGCCATGCAAATACCAAAATTTGTCGAATATGACATTCGTGCTCAAAAAAAAAAAAAGGCGACAATGCCAGACACCCATTCCTCTTTACCGAGATTACCCATCAACAGGTCCGTAGGGGAGTACTTATAGCTACGGTCACAAAGGTTCGCACGAACGATGTGTTCGTACGAATCTCACTGTTCGTACGAATTCCGGAGTTTGTAGAAATTCGTTGATGGGGCATAGATTCTTACGGCCTTCTTACGAAGTTCGTACGAAAGCCGTTTAATTCGCAAGAACAACTTAAGACCTTCTTGAGAAACAAAGTGATTTTCGGTTATGCAATGGCCCTAGAATTCGTACGTTTTTCGTAAGAATGCCTTTAGTTATTCTTTCGTCAGACTTACGGCAATCTTACGATTTTTGTTGTCGCAAGATGGTCGTACGTGCAACTCATGGCAATCTCAAGTCATCGTACAAAGATCTTACGATTTTTTGCATGTGACTCTCCACCACAAAACGACCAATAAGTCGCAATGGGAGTTTTAGAGTAAACAGCTGGAAAAGGTTGTTTGGGGTGGAAATTTTTATATAAAGTTTTTTTGTATTTTCTGAAAGTTAATTTATTATTCTACCATCTGGCAAAATTTGGGGGTAAAATACCATGTTGAATTATGTTTTTACTGTCATTCAAAATGACCATTTTTTTCTGGACATTCAAACTTTGTAAGTCAGCTTGCTGGGATCGTACTTCACATCGCTTTTCTAATATAGCTCAAAAACTATGCACTGTCTGTTATTCAAAATCTACAGAAAAATATATGTATATCTATTCTAAAGGTATGGAAAGTTTCAACCCAATTCAATTAATATTTCTCAGTGTAGGCTAGGGAGCTTTGATCAACCTTTTGTGCAACAAACAATAATAATAATAATAATAATAATAATAATAATACTTGAATTTATATAGCGCCTTTTCCATAGGACACAAGGCGCTAGTCAATCAGTCTATTTGACAGAGTTGTACAAGTAAGTTTTCAGGTGTTTTTTGAAGACACAGATTAGGCGCTCTTAAATGTTCACTCTTCTTTAGAGCCCGTTTTCTCTATTGTTTTGGTCATTAGCCTGTCTGACACTCTGACATTCTCATTGTAATTTATAAGGGTTTGCTTAGTCTATACAAGACAAGTTATACAGTGCGTCCCATAAAAAAACGAAACCCTAAAACAAAGGGTTATTGTGACCACACTATGTGCTGTATGACAATAATTATTTATTTTCCATAAACTAAAAGTATTATGCTTTTAAATGATACTTTGATGGCATCCATCCGTACATGCTTTACCGAGCAGCAGCATTTTGAAAATGACATGTAAAAACTCAGTTGTGCCAGATTTGGGTAAAACCGTGAAAACGTTAGGATCACATGCGAACATGACCCAAATGTAACGTGACTTTTAAAACCCTGCGAGAAGACTGTTTTCATTTGTTTCTTTAAATAACGAGGATAAGGATAATGTCCTCATCATAAAATAAAGGATGGTCAATGTTTTGTCGATGTTGGGGGTAAAGAAAGGCCATGTTTTGTATTGAAATGGTACCTGCAATCGAAATGAAAAGTTTTTTTTTTAATTTTATTATGAAGAACTGCAATTTCTTTTAAGAACAAAGCGAACAGAAAGGTGATATTTTTCATAAAAGTAAAGTTAGTGGCATTTTTCCATTGTCATCAAAAGGAAATACAAGGTTGAAAGGGCACATAAGGCGGGGAAAAATATCAAGATTATGGCAATTTCCCACCTCAGGAGGGGCACCTTTCCTATCACAGGAGGGGCACTTTTTCATCATTTGAGGGAAATTCATTGATTTATGAAATGTTGGGGGCCATCACCCCTGCCATCACTGGAAATTGGTATTGACCCGTGTTTTATGAATTTCTGATTGAATGCATGTCATCACACGAGGGAATTTCACGTATCATATCTCTTACAGTTAGTATTTCCCTTGTGTCATGTTCGCATGTGATCCTAACGTTTTCACGGTTTTACCCAAATCTGGCACAACTGAGTTTTTACACGTCATTTTCAAAAATGCTGCCGCTCGGTAAAGCATGTACAGATGCATGACATCAAAGTATCATTTAAAAGCATGATACTTCTAGTTTTGGGAAAATAGATAATTATTGTCATAGACCACATATTGTGGTAACAATAACCCTTTGTTTTAGGGTTTCGTTTTTTCTGGGACGCACTGTATATCATTTTAAAGCTTAGCTTAGAATCTAAGCTTTCAAACTGTGCTGAAATTTTAAAACCCCAAATTTCCGCGAATTTCAGCGAACTAACGAACGGTCTACGAACGGTCTACGAACGCTGGTTTCGTACGTCCTTCTAGAGAAGATCTTACGAAATGGTCTAAAAACCGTTCGTACGACGTTTGTAGCAGTACTTAATGGTATTTGTGACCGAGGCTTTAAGTTAACACAGGGACGACTCGGTGTCCGTGAGCAATGTGTTAAAAAGTACGAAAAAAATAAAGGAAAAAAAAAAGCCTTTATTTCGCATGTTTAGAAAGTGTTTAAACTCGCAATATCTCTTTATAGTATTCATATTTGAAGCCCATACTTTGTACGGAACCCCTAACATACTGTGTGATTGGTACCCATTAATGCTAGGGGTGATTTTACAAATATGTAGTCAAGGAACATGGACTTGTTACTCGTATGGTCATCCTGAAAGCATTATTTTTAATAAAGGGGGTTGGGGAGGGGGTTGGGAGGGGAAGGTTCCGGGGAAGGGGTCGATAGTCTAAGGGCATATGTGTCATTGAAAACAATCATATAACACTGATCAAATCTATAATTCTCAGTTTGTCTTGAAACTTAATTTATGGCATGTGTGTTGAAACAAAATCAATCTTAATGATTAAGAAGCAACAATAATGGAACTCTGCGAATATTTTTTTTTGTTTTGTTTGTGAAATCACATTTTTCTCGATAAGTGTGTTTACCTGGTCAAACAGCCTGAACCTCATATCCGGTTTCGGATACGATCTGTCGCATCGTAGGAATGCATCTAGGATTTGACATCAAATCTCAATTTACCAGCTACCTTCCATGGAATCTCTCACTTAATATCGTTACAAGGGGAGCAATTATATCCCAATAAAACGCATTCGTGGGTATACGAAAGAGCTATCTCGCTCTCATATTTAGTGTAAAGCTACAAACTATTTTTTTTTCTTCCTTTCTATTTTTTTAGACACCTTGACCTTGCTCTAAGTCTTATTTGTTTTTGTTTTTTTTACTTCTGACAAATGTATTCACAGAGTTAGGTATACAAAATTGATTATTATTTCAAATTCAATCCCAATTAAAAAAAAAAAAAAAAAAAAATCTTCACATCTTTGATTCCCCCTCCCCCTCCCAATCAAAACTAGATTAATATTTTCGGTTATTCACTTTCTTTTATCGGTCCTCGTGTGTCGCTGATGTGGGATGACCTAAACATTAATCCCTCTATCATGAGAGTGGAGTGAATTTTGTCTTACAAATAGTGGCTATTTTGTTAAAACATTGTCCCGTCTCTCAAGGCATCTTCAATGACATGCATACATATTTTAATACTGCCCTCGTTCTCTTTGACCTTAACAGATAAAAGGACGTTTTGGAAGGTGGACTCGCTGCATTAGTACATGTATCTAGGTTTCTGATATCTAATTTTTACCACTTTAAATGCATTCGATGCTGCTTCCTTCCCCCTCATACTCAAAGGGGGAAAAGAGCACAAAGAGGGATGCTAATTTGAAAAACGATTTCGTGTCAGACAGGTAGGAGCCTTGTTTACTAAAACGAAAGAACAGCAAAGATGATTTTCTTTGATTTGCGCTAACGCATCGTCCGGCTGACTGATTAGAAGGGCATCCTTATACGACGTCATTGCCGTGATGAAGAGGTCGGGATACTTTTATTCCATTTGTAGTGTGATCGATGGGACGTAGATCTTTGGCAGGTAATGATAGAGGGTAAAATTCTCTGAACTGAGACTCCCATCCAGTACTTGAGATGAAGTTTTGTGAAATTTATCATTTCGCATGGGTGGGTGTGTGTGTGTGTAGTAAATATGCGCGCGCGTGTGTGTGTGTGTGTGGACGTGCTTGTGTGTGGGTGTGTGTGGGGAGGGGCTTCTAATTTGGATGTAGCACATCTTACGACTTTTAAGTCCAATTAAATGATGTACATGTACATTTTTACACTTTGTTTAATGTATCATATAATTTGTATTTGTATGTGATTAGTTGCCTATCCCTGCTAATTTGTTCAATGTATGATATAATTTGTATGTGGTTATGTGAAAAGGGAAAGAAATAAAAATGGAAAGAAACAAAAATGTATGCATATGTATGTAGATAATATTACAAACAGCTTTAAAGAATTATATTCATTGTTACAATGGTACTATATATACTTTTATTCTGCACCTATATGGTTGTTTATTCATGGATGGCATGTTATGGAATTATATTATTTGTACTGTGTTTATTGCCACGTTGAATTATATTGTGTAATTAATGCTTAATTTGGAATATCCATTTTGAAAATCTTAATCAAGGAATAAAAATTATGAAAAGGAAAAAAAATGTGTGGGTTTGGATGTATTATGGAGAGTGTGTTCACGTGATGTGTCGTGACATTTTATTCCAACTTATTTTATTCAAATGTCTGGTACACTCTAAAAACGAAAGTGTTAAATCACCATTGCAAGGGGCCGAGGAGTGACCACTTTTTTTCAAAATTGTAGATTAACACTTCTAACTTGCTGGATGCAAGACTACAAAGGCTGAATCCAGTAGTTTAAAATAATTAATCTGCCATTTAAAAAATGTGTTCATTCCTCAGTCCTTTTAAATGTTTGAATTACTCTCTTTATTTTCAAATCCTTTCATCATTGTGACATATCTGTTCTTGAATCATGTAATCGATTTCTATTATTCCAGAATGTATTCCAAAATGTATAACTTGTATTTTGATTGATTTGTGTGGAAATAAAACTATACTGAAACCATGGAAACTGAAACTGATTTTAACGCTTTATTTTTTAGAGTGTAAATCATCGTCCTAAAATTAAACCCTGCCACTCTCTCATGTAATGTGAATGTTGACTATTGTTTATTCATTTATTCATTGCCACCGTATTCTAGTTGGATTTCAATGAAATGTGTACACTTTTTTTAATGAATTATAGGGATGATACAATCAATTAAATACTAAATTGTTTGCATATCCCAATAGTTTTTAATGTACAGTTTCATGCTTAGACCTGGCATTTATATAATTACCTGATCAAATGTGACCAGGCACCACAAAACCACCAAAAAGTCGCCAGATATGAATTTTTAGTCAAAGTCTGATTCTGAAAGAGGAGTTCTCAGCTTTAAAATGATATATAACTCATTAGCACTGGATATTCCTAACTCACTGTACAAAGAGTAGAATGCACAGTCCATCAGAATGTTACTTCTGAGAAAAAAGGGAGAAAAAAGGGTTTAAAGTTTGCAGTCTATTGAAGAACTCTTACTTGCTAGGTCTTGTGCTAAGGTGACAAAAGGAGGATAAGAACTCAATAGAAATTTCTATGAAGGGATTATCAGATTGTCCTAAAGATTGGCATACTAATTAGGCACATCCTGCTCATCATAGTAAACAAGTGTCATTACAAGAACTTACTCTGTTCAAAGTTATGGGAGATCAAAATGAGACAGGTATTCAGGGTCATAAAAAGAAAAGTAACAAAATCCAGAGAAGGGTCAAAAATACCACGGTGCCACCAAATTTTTAGATTACTTAGAAAACAGTATACTCTTTCGAAATACCTTAAACTAAAATTTGACCATGCCGACCAAAAACGCCCTCTTACTGAAAATCACACAGTGCGACCCTGGTCACAAATATAAATTTAGGCACTTTGAAAGATGAAAAATCAGATAGTTGAAACCAAGAAAACAGTGGATAACAGTTTATTGGCTATGCATTAACGTATACCACAGGAGCGTAGCCAGGGGGCGGTGGAGGCGGTCGCGCCCCCCCCCCCCGCCAAAAAAACAAACAACAACAACAACAACAACAACAACAGAAAAAACGCCAACTAAAAAAAGGGAAGAAAAGAAAAAGCGAGAGCGGAAAAGTGGGAGGAAGTGAGAAATAAAAAGCCTAAAAAGGTGCTACGAGCCGTTATCCTTTTTTTTCAAATTTGATCAAACGTCAGAAACTCCCCCTCCCTGCACCCACCCACCTGGGGAGCACGCTTCGCCAGCTCATCAGCAATTTCCCACGCTTCGCGTGCTCACAACCGCCCCCCTAAAATTAAATCCTAGCTCCGCGGTTGGCAACCACCAAAGTGGAAGCAAGTATTTTCTCGCTGTTTCTTTTTCTTTATTTCTTTTTTGTAAGAAAGCTGTAAGGGGATGGAGAACGATCGACATGACATCCTATACCCCCGCCCCCCTCCTCCACAACAATAACAACAACAACAACAACAATTCGAATTTATGTTTTCAAGTTGTTAGTAAAGTGTTGCTCACTGGCAAATTTGTATTATCAAGAACGTTTTTGTTTCTTGCTTTGTTTATAAAACCCGACGCCCCTCCTACAAGGTCCTTGCAGAGAAATATGACAAGGACGACAAACAAAGGAGATAGTCTGAAATAAACAAATGAGAAATACACTGGACGTATTAATGAAAGCTTAATGAAAGCTAAAACAGACAGAAATGAGAAGCTATGATGCCAACACTGGTTATGGCACTGACTCTATCTTTCAACAACAAACGTCTGAAGGTTTCACAGATAGCAAAAACATGAAATAAAATAAAGAAAGACAGGGGCAAAAGGATTAATTGCGTTTCACTTAGCGGCATATCTGTTTCCGTCAAACAATACAGAGATTTTGCTGCATGCTCTTGCTTTTCAAACGTCCTTGCTCGTATACGTTTCTTGTATTGAATCGTTTAACTCATAGCCCCCTATTGTCGACCACTGTCACTTCCGGGTTCTCGCTTCTGTCGACGATCGTCGACAGAAATCACGTACAAAAGATATAGCCTTTGAAATAATCCAGCAGCCATGGGTATCATAATGCACATGGCAAAGAGTTAATATCACATGAATGTTTCGACTTAGAAGCAGACCAATTTTGGATTAATGAGGGGTGGTGGTGGTGTATACGATGGGGGGGGGGGGGCGTGCCCTTACCGATCAAAGAGCGAAATATTAAAACAGAACAAAGAATGATGGAGAGAAAGGGAGAGAAACAAAATGGAAACTAGAAAACAACATAAGGAGAAGTACTCCTTGCACACTCTCAATTAATATACGATTTTCTTTCTTCCTTTCCTTTTTTCCGCATGTCATTCAGTGAGTAAGACACCTGCCCCCCCCCCCCCGAACCCTTGACACAAGTGCCCCCCCCCCCCTCCCCTTAATGGCTGGACACGCGCTATGTCACTGGGGGATGTTTCATCTCATTATGAAATTTGGTTTACCCTATCACCATGATCACTTTCTTTGATCTCTCTCTCTCTCTCTCTCTCTCTCTCTCTCTCTCTCTTCCTTTTATCACTTATTTGGAGGGGGGGGGGGGTTCACCTCTCCTTCCCATATAGCTACACCTCTCACCCGAATGCATCTTTCTCCCTGGCTTTACATCTAGTACAATCTAGTGCAGGATAAGAGCGGAAAACTTTGTCATTCTATACCGGATACCATCCGGGTACACGCTCAGGAAATCTTAACCGTGGGTCGTAAGTTGAAGGCCTTTCATTCGCTGGCATCCATTTCAAGTCAAATGGCTTACACAATGCTTTTATCAGAGTTTCAGCATATATCATTCGCTTTTTGAAATATTTCCGCGTTCCCTCTTTTCAAGATTGCCTTGTTTTGTTTTCTGTATACGTAATTTATACTGTAATATCAAAATAATATTGAGATTTATAATGTTGATGATGTTTCTTTTCTTTTTCTTTTTTTCTGTCTTTCTTTAGCATTAATTTTGTCAATCTCCTAGTTTTGGGGGCATTTTTTTAGCCTGTCTGATAATTTATTTTTCTTGTCCCCTTTTTAAACCCTTTCTCTCTCCGCTCTTTGGCCCACTTTCCCTGTTTCCTATTTCATCGCTCTCTCTCTCTCTCTCTCTCTCTCTCTCTCTCTCTCTCTCTCTTTCTCAGGCATCTCATTCTCCTGTTGTGTTTCCTTACACTTCCACATCTCCTAAATTGCACAATTAAAATACTCTATATAGCTCTCCCTCCCCATCTCTCTCTCAGTCTATCTCCCTCAGTTGCTACTGTCTGCTTCCACCTGTCTGTCTGCAGTCTGCAACCAATCCACTCAATTTTATTTCTCAATAATGAGAAATTGTTATATTATAGCTGTAATGAAAGTGACAAAACCATCCAATACTATTCAAGTTCTTTGATATGCGATTTTGATTACTGCGACAAAATAATGTTATTTATATACTCATATTGTTGTATCATGCATTGCTGCTGCTCGTTCCCACAGTTTTTAAAGACTATTATAAATCTTATTATTCTTTGGAGCCTATAACTCACAAGCGTAGCTTTATCCTTAGTCTCCTTAATATTTCACTTTGTTCTAGCCCAGTCCTTTCAATTAATACTGCATGCAAACGTATAAATATGAGGTACTCACCTGCTTTTATTTTCTCTGACAATATATTTCATGTTTGTTTCTACCATTCATCTTGTTTTAACCATTTATCTTGTTTGTACCAATATATTGTTGTACCATTTATACTGTAAAATCACTGCAAATGTTAAATACGAAACAATAAACTGAAAGTGAAAACATCGCTTTCTACAATTATTTTGTTCTCCCTACTCCACTTAAGCCCCCTGTCAGGCAGATTTGATCTTTATATTATCTAGGTCTCTAACTACGTTTGCTAATAGCTCGAAAGGCATTAACTCATATCATTTCACGTAGAGTTAAGGTCCTTCTTGTTCTCAACAGACGACTAGTGGAGCAGATTATGGGTAACAATTGGGAAATTCCCTTCCTTAAAGCTGAGCTGTCATTTTCAGTAACGATTGATAATGTTTCTGAATATGGCACGTACTTGCCCTCGAGATGACTTCGATAAAATACTCTTTATGATTTCATTTTTTTTTTTCAGAGAAAAGGAAGTATCTTTCCTGTTTCCTTTCAAGCCTCAAGAAGATTTTCGATGCTCGACTGAAATCGGCATACTTAAATTTCATCTTGTAAGGGCAAGTCCAAGCTATTTTTTTTTTCTAATTCGATACCCATCACATTTGACATGTTTGATGACTGAATCAAGCTGATAGCCCTCCTAAAGCTTGTATCAGACAACATGTCAAGTAGAATGATTATTTTACATCAATTTATGTCAACGATTTCGTAATGCCGTTCCAAAAATACTTGACAATGTATGAGATATACCATGGATTTGCCCTTATTGTCTAATGACAATACAAAGGCAATAATGCATCCAATATTTGAAACAACATAATTTCTGATACGCCAATTAAAGCAAAGACTTGGGTTTCATTAATATATTGGAAGCTGAACAAAAGGAACTTTCACGAGCAAAAATTAAGGACATGACATTTCTTGTCTTTCCAGCGATTATTTTTTACGAGCTTATATATTCTCGATAACAAATGAATGGTGCTCAGTGAACAGCTATGAGAAATCTAAATCACCACATGTAAGATGTATGTGAAAAAATACATAAATGCAAACAACCTATTGGTAAAGTGGTAAAAAAGAACATGCTCGGCGGCTCGGGACTGTATCTGGTTTCAACCCTATGCTCATTTTAGGTCGAGGGTATCCTGGCAACAAAAATGTAGGGGACACGTCTGTACATTATAGCTTCAACATCAAGTGACATTCTGGGGCGATCTTTTCGCAAAAAAAAAACAAAAAAACTAGGCGCATACTTGCATTGTCAATTACATCCTTCCTCTGACTATCTCATGCCCATGATACCTATCTCTTGGAAGAAGAGAGTCACTTAAAACTCAAGTGGGCAGCTTGTAAAGTCTTGCCGTCTTGACGTAGTCACTATATCGCGACTTATTATAGCTTTGTTTTTCATCTACCTAATTTGTATACAGTTTATATGTTGTTACCTGCAGCTTCCAATCGATATATACCTTAAATCCAAGATTTATTCGACCCTGAATTTTGTTTGTTTGTGTTGTGAAAGGTAACATATAAAGTAACCTCGTTTAGCCGAAAAGGACGTTTTACTATTTGAGTTTCCTTACGGTAATTACATAAAGAGAGAGAAAAAAAAATCACATCCACGTTATCTTCTTCTAATTTTAGCTCTTTTCGATTCTCACGAAGCGCTTCAGGGAGGAAAAGTGTACTTTAAGTCATTAGATATGTCACCCCCCCCCCCCCCCCCCACAATATAAGAAGAAACCCTTAAGCCTGACCATCTTGATTCCTGGTGATGTATAATGTGTTGGTAATTCATTCATTTATTACTCTTATAATATAATACATATGTATTTTCTACCCTGTTTTCCCCGTTTAACCTTTCCTGAATGGTGATATTATTTTATTAGTCTATTATTCTCACATATTTTTATTTTCCTATCTATTTAATTAGTTAGATTTCGATGGCTTGCTGACATATGTTGAAGCCGTCACCCCAACCCCCACCGCTTGTAGGAACATGAAAAGATTACTGAATTTCTGGATACACCACAGATACGCCATAGATGTGACCCAGTTCGTTGACACTAGTTTTATCCTTGTGATGTTAGCAGGAGATCTCTTCATTCTTCGCACGAGTCAAGCATTTTGTCATTCGACATGCGCCATAACAAAAGTCCGCGAGCCTGTCCCGAAAGTATCACCCTACTATACCCATAAAATATTTGAACCCTAGGTCACTATGTTTTCACTTACTCTTCGTCTTTAGTGTGACAGAAGAAAAGTTTCTAAGTCGGAATTTCATCCGATCTGTTACTATTACTATACATTACATACATTACTAGTTACGAAAAACGAAAAACTGTCAACATACCGAAGGGAAGTGATTGTCATAACTCGTATAGTGCTGCACAAACAAAAAGAGCGGTTATCTTATCTCTTTAAATATAAATCTGTAAAACATTCTCACTCTCAGACCCATCTCTCTTCTCTCTCTCTCTCTCTCTCTCTCTCTCTCTCTCTCTCTCTCTCTAACTAACTATCTATCTATCTATCTCCCTCCCCCCCCCCCTCCCTCTCTCTCTTCTTCTTCTTCTTCTCTTTGGATAGATATATTTGCTCTTCCTTCCTTTTCTCTTTACATAGTCCAAACTCCGGCTTCCTTGGATCGAAAAACAACGAATCGATTCACTTGAGGGGAGCGTTTCATCAAGTGTCTTGTCAGTGATTTTTACTGACAAATTTGCTCTCAGCCAATCAGATGCAAGGATTTCAGTAGCTTATAACAGTTGTCGGTAAAAATCACTGACAAAACACTTGATGAAACGCTCCCCAGATCTGCTCAAATTTTGCTCGGACGCCATAGATCAAACCTCAGAGTTTCCGGACATCACGTTTCACTAACCCCTCTAAGCAATCTAAATTTTCCATGGTATTTGATAATTTGTATAATTATTTCATCGGAAGTATTTCCATCTGCAAAAGCTTGCACCCCTTCTTAGCGATCAACAATTATGTTAAAAGAACAAAAAATCAAATATTGGTATGTTTCTAACCTTTGAAATACTTTGTGACAGTCAAAGGTTTCCTCTCTTTTGATAATTTCTCTTCTCCGTTTTGGACAAAGGAAGTGAATTCGTAATGATAGATGAAGTCTACGATACATGCCTAAACTTGTCGGAAAATGTAATCATCATTTTACTCCAATGTTCTGTAAACGATTGGTGACGTTTTTCTCGTAACGTCTTTTCGAATGTCAAAGCAACTTTAGGGGCGGTAATGTGTTTTGAAATTATTCCAACAGTTTATGGAAAGAAAGATTATAGGGATAGTACTAATGGTATGGAATTTCTTTTAAACTTCCCAATTTATTATGATGGTAGCTATGTTTTATTGTTGGTTTTTTTTTTTGGTGTTTTTTTGTTTGTTTGTTTTTTGTTTGTTGTTGTTTTTTTATCTTGACCTTATGTCATTTACTAGAGCTATTGATGCCCTAGTCAAAATCTGTCACTTCCTTTTACTGGTCATGTTATATTCCTCCAATCGTTGGTATATATGGATATACATCAGTTAGAATCAATTTTTACGCAGAGAAGTGAAAAAAAAATATCCCCAAAATATCAAGACTAATAGAATCATAATTAGGCTCTACAATATTAAGCTATGTAGTAATTGGTAATTTTATTGGGATTTTATAATAACTTCAGTTGTTAACATCAGTGTTACGACAATCATTGTCTATTTATTGATCAGTCATTATTTCTTCATAGACATGACATCTTAAACTTTTTTTTTTTAGTATTACTTGTGTATTCTTAAAATCATCACAGTCATACATATCCTAATCGTGACTCTATCGGTATTGTTTTATACAATTAGTTTACTACGCGAATGCTGAAGAAAATGGCTTGTAAATCTCAGGAGGAAAATAAACTACCTTGAATTACCTTTCGAATATTGCCTAACAATACCACGCATTGCGTTGAAAGTTTCCAATAACCTCCAGGAAACTCCGTTCATATATATAGGACAATAATCATCGCCTCTGGGGTGAACACCTTTTCTTCCTTGAGAGAGTTCCTATTAACAACTACGTAAATCAACCCCTGTGCCAGGAGGAATCATGCATCATCATATTATAACATTAAATCGCTGGGGAGAGGTTGATGATTGTGTTTATATCCTTGTCATGGTAACAAGGTCACCTGGTAACTATACCCCGAAGCATCAAGATCGGCATACGTACAATTTGATAGGTTTATTATCACATCCTGGGGATTTGAAAGACTTTTCTACTGGCCTTTAAAATTCTAAGAAACCAAACCCCTATATTAGAACGGAAGGAAATGGCATCTTCATAGTTCAAAATATCACATACATCAGTTCGTGTTTTGTTTACAGATATATAATTATTATATTTTATATATTTGATTATACTTCACAGATATAAGATATGTGATGTAGAGAGGCAAAAAAAAAAAAAAAAAAAACTAACTATAAAGCACATAAACTATACATTTCATTTGCTGCACGTTAAAAAATTATAATATTGTCAGTGGTTGATATTCAGTCAGGAAAAGAACCGTTTTTAGAGGACAAAATATAACCTCCGTTTTACTACTCGTATGCACTTGTCGCATTACTGACTTTGCCGGTACCTGAACTTTCAACTACGCTGCTTGCTATAGCATGGACATGACAGCTTTTAGGTAAATGAATGTCAAAAAATCATAATTATTGAAAATATGTCTACGATATGTAACTTCTAAATATTTAAGTCCGCGATGTGCGACATCGGTAGTTTTTTACCTTAGATGAAAACTTAATTTCTTTTCAAACATTATGCATAACGAAAAAAAAACTATATAGGTCCAAATTTATTTTGATATAAACGCAGATTGCTTTAATATATATATATATATATATATATATATATATATATATATATATATATATACTTGTTTTAACTATCGTGTTTGGTTTCTCTATTTTTTTTTTTTAATTAGTACTTTCTCAAGGCAAACATTTTGGCCATCACAGGTTCAATTGCTATATATAAACTTTCTGAACATGCTGAATGAGGTCAGTACTGTTGAGCTTCCTATTTCATTATGTTTATCTTTTCATTTTTTTGGGGGGGGGTACTTTTTTTCAATTAAGCTATATTTTTAGGGGAAAAATAAAAATACCAATTCATTACTCTTCGAAGTTTGTCAGCACACTCAAACGTCAATATTCAGTTTCAGTTTCCGATCAGTCTATTTTGAGATTTCATGTTTTCCGTAACAAATCTCCTGAGATAAGTTGTTGATTGAAAACTTTCCGGAGAGAGAGAGAGATTAATAGGGAACACAACTCTAAAGTATGTTGGATAAATGTTTGTCAACTATGTTACGTATTCGCTGCAAAAAGAAATCATACTAAAAAAAAAAAAATCAAAACATGGCCCAAAATGGCAAAACTCTACATAATGTAGACCCTGGTTATGTCAGTGTTTAGTTTAATTACGTTTTGTAATTTGATTGGTTTAAATAAGCGTATCATTACACCTCTTTTTAATTTGCTGTCAAACCTTTAGGCCTAAAATTTCATTCACAATGTTATTAGATCTATTATGAGCTCGCTAAGTTAATAGCTTTCAACTACATTGTGACATAATGCTTATATAAAGTAAGCAACATCAGTACTGACTTATCTACCTCTGTATCATTGTCTTTTATAATTGACACTACTGACGGTGACGACATCTACGTCCAATATTTGCTCTTATATTATATGTAGGCCGAAAGTCAGACACCGGGAGGAGTGAATAAGGTCGGAAGTGAAGAACGATAGAGAGGGGAGGAGAGAGGTAGATAACAACGAAAGAGGGAGAGGGGTGTAGAGAGAAAGAGAAAGAGAGGTGAGAAGAGAGAGAGAGAGAGAGGGGAGGGAGGGAGGAAGAGAGAGATATACTTGTGCTGTTGAAAGACATAGTTATGGAGATGAACACTGAGAGTAAAAGAGAAAGACAGAAGAAAGAGAGACAGACAGAAAGAGAGAGAGAAAGAGAGACAGGCAGACGCAGAGACAGAGACAGACGGAGATTTACAAACACACAGACAGATCCTTACAATATGTTCTCCGATTCGTAAGGGGGTACTAGTTGGCGCCCTTAAACTCCTTCCAAATCTAAATTTCATCCCGCTGTATACTTCTCTTAAATGCGCGATCAGTGTTGTTGAAAGCGATTAATTAATTATAGCTGAAAATTGTAGACGTCCAACGCATTGGATGTCCATCTTCGATTCAATCACCAGACGCTCAAAACGTGCTTCTGCTTTCAAAAAACTACGCCGTTAGGACCTGCTTCAGCGGGTATCCTATCCCCTGCCGAGGGCGCAAGTCCGGGTTAGGATTCGCAATGTTTGGGAAAACTTAGATGATTGCCGGCTACTGGTTAATATCAGGTGAAAAGCATACATGTATATCGCTCCGTAATTGATTACTCAGAAAGAATGATAAATGTTAATGTTACAACGTGTTTAAGAATCAAAAAAGTAATAAGAGTTTTAATGTAATGATTGATAAATAAAAAGGACTTCTTGGTCTGATAGAGAATGGTGAGAGATGAGAGAGAGAGAGAGAGAGAGAAGAGATAGTGAGAGAGAAGGGAGAGAGAGGGAGAGAAAGCGATATATAGAGGGTAGGGAAGGCAAAGGGAAAGAGAGAGTGAGAGAGAGAAAATGGGATGAGAGGAGGGAGGAGGAGAAAGAAAGATGGAGACAAAGGGACAAGGATGGAATTACTGTGAAACAAAAAGCGTTAGCGACTTGAAACTTTCGCGAAATATAAATGACAGCCTCTTTCACATCAAACACTTTCGCGAATTGCGAAATTCCAGTGTTTTCATGGTTGGTGCAGTTGTAATTCGAGAATTTCGCGGCACGAAACTTTCGCGAGTCTGAACCACTTTAGCGAAATTTAAGAAAATTAAAACCCGGCGAAAGTTTCTGGTTTTAGGGTATGATGTATTAAAAAAACAAACAAACAAATACGACAAGCACAAGAAAGAAAGCACAGTAGAAAGAGGAGGAGAGACACAAAGAGAGAAAGAGAGAGATAGAGAAAGAGAGAGAGACAGATGAGAGAGTGGGAGGGAAAAATATAACCCGGAAAATACATGACAAAAAAACAAGGTTATCATGTTTCACTATGTAAATAGACATCACACATAAACGCCTGAGGAAAACAGACTGACGTATTGAGGTTTTCTTTCGAAAGCGTGAAGTAGGAAAGCCAGAGTGGTACCATGTCGGTTCACATATTAGTAATGTCCCCTTTTAGCAAACATTTCTTGAGAAGGCACATAATTATTCAAGTTGTTGATAACCTAATAGTAAAAGATACATCCTTATCATCAATTATTAGCTTCTATCTTAGATATCAGAGAAGAAAAATTGTAATTTCTCCCTCTGTAACAAAAAACAATTTCTACTAAGTTTTGTATATATCTTTGATTTTATATCCACATATAGACAAGAAATTTATTCATTTCATCTTACATTACAATTGTCGATTTCTTTAAATTCTCAATACTATCACAAATCAACTACAATTGTGTTTAAGCATGCTATATTGAATGTGTTTGATTGCTTTGTATTAACGTTCTTAATCGCCATCATAATGTAGAGGGAAATAAAATTGTGTAAAGGGGAGAACTCGGAAACTCGATAAATTTCGTGGAAAGAGGAGAGTGCAAGGACTATTCACATATCAACAATTTGATAATGATAACGAAAAAAAAAAGAGAGTGTATATAGTGTATAAGTAGCTGGTCAGAGCTCAACGATTATTAACGATAAATCGTTCCCATATCGCTCTCCTTTTGTTTATGTGAAAAATGAACTGGAAATTGATTGGTGCTAACAATTGCTGATCATGCTGATTGTTTGGTAATGCTAATAAGCCTCCCTAAACGATTCAGACCAGAGCGATAAAGATATATCGTTCCCAAATCGCTTCCCCTGTTGTTTATTTGGACAATAAACTGAAAAGGATTTTATACCAGACCTAAACGATGATCTTTGTGAGACGATGATGTTACTTCTTTCTCATGTAAGGTCAGGTCAGGTCAGAAGAAGTCATGCACTCTAAAAACAATCTAGTCAAAACACGATAAAAACTACTTTCGAAAAATAAACTCAAGGGCAATTTCAAAGGCCTATTGTACTGCCCATAGAAATCTTGTTCGGATCTTGTAAATATCTACAAAGTGTACGTACATCCGTCCCCTGTTGGAGTTTGGTGTTCCGGTCTGGGGATCTGGAATTACTAAATCGCAGAGTGATGAACTTGAAAGAATCCAAAAACGGGCTCTTCGATTGATTGTGTATCCATCTACCTTCTCATACACACAACAGCTTATTCGTTTTGATTTACCCTCGTTGTATGAACGTAGAAAAGATCTCATCCTCAGTTTTGGACTTGGTCTCCTTAAGTCTCAACGCCATCGAGACATTCTACCCCCCATCCGTCGATCTGTCTCACGACACAATTATTATACTCTGAGAAATGCCCATCTTTTGGACTTACCGCGTTGTAAAACTCAGAGGTATAAAAACTCCACAGTTCCTAACGTAACTGCAATTCTTAATTCTGCCTTGTGATTTGTCTCAAGCTGACTTCATACTGCATGATACTGTTTATGCCTTTGAAGTTTTGAAACTTACTTTTCTTTTCTTTTTCTCTCTCTTTAAATCTCTTACTACGTTTTCTTCTTTTCTTCTGTTTCTCAATATTCATCTCTCTTTGCTCTTTTTCTCTCTCTTCTTCCTCCTCTCTCTTTCTCTCTCTTCTCTCTTTTTCTTTTATCTCTCTCTTCTCCTTTTTTTCTTCTTCATTTTACTCTCCAATTTTCCGCATCTTTATTTCTTCCTGTCCTTTCTCATCTCCTCTTTTTAAATTCACTCTCCTATTTTTTCTCCTTTCTCTCTCTCCCTCTCTCTCCCCCTCTTATACTTAATTATCAATTGAAGATTTCTAAATAATATGGTCATGTTTCTGCTTTTTATGTCTTGTTGTTGTTGTTGTTGTTGTTGTTAGTTTTTTTTCTTTTTTATGCCAGTATACTTCAGTAATCATTTTATTTCTTTTGACCTCTTTCTTATGCCATGCAGTTCCTTTGCATTGTCATTTATTTATTTTGTATTTGTATCCACTTAAAGACATATTTTTTTGAAACCTTATATTTTTCTTTTTATTATTTATCTCGAACAATTCCTGCTCATCACTCAAACCCTGCCGACTTCTCCTGGATCTATATATAAAATTAGTTTTACTATTCTCACATTGTTTCGTATTCTAAGACCTAGGTCTTGAATTCACCTCTACTGGTTTTTTTTTTTTTTTGGTTTTTTTTTTTTGGGGGGGGGGTTTTGTTTTTGTTTTTTGTTGGGGGGGGGGGTCCTTATCAAGGTTCAAGCTATTTCATGATTTTTATTTTTTTTTTTTTTTCGTTATAAGTTTCACTTTATATATTCTCAGTTAACATGCATTTATAGTTTCTTATACACACACAACTAATTATCAGTAGCCCAATTACGCTTTCTTGCCTTCTATAATTGCAGGAATAATAATGATAATAATAATGATAATAATTATTATTAATATCAGGAACTGTTGTTCTAATATAAACTGAAGTAATGAAATAGCATTTTTATTGATTTTATTGTATTTATAATCAATTTGAAGTGAAATATTTAAAACGGTTCATGTTCATTTTTCTTTCAATCTTTGTTTCTTGATAATTTATTGACATGCACTGTACTTTTTATGTAATCTTTTCAATATTATTATGTAAATTTGTAAACATTGTATGTATCAGTCTCCGGACTGTTTTTACAAGGTATTGTTTTTTATCAATAAACCGAAATGAATGAATGAATGAATGAATACGCCATTCTAATGTTCGCACATTTCTAAAGGTGATTGAAATTGTCTTGAGTTTATTTTTCGAAAGTAGTTTTTATCGTGTTTCAAATATCACTAGAATATAGTGAGATCTGACCAGGATAACTATTTCCACGGGCACATGCACTATTCTAGTCAAAATCATCCTAAAAATCTAGTCAAGCGCTTTGACTAGAAATCTAGTCAAAGTCTATGATTAGGGTATCTGGTCAAATTTGACCAGGTTCTAGTCAAAATGATCTGGAAAACCTAGTAAAGCATTTTGACCAGAAATCCAGTCAAGTCTACTAGGGAATCTTGACCAGGTCCTATCAAAAGTGAGTTGTAAAAATCTAGTCAAGCATTCTGACTAGAAATCTAGTCTAAGTCTATGCCTGATTAGGGATCTAGTCAAATTTGACCAGAACCTTGTCAGTTTGGCATTCTCGTCTTCAAAATGATCCACATAATCTGGGGAATCAAACAATAATCATGAATGCTGTGACTCATGACAGAAAATTTCACTGATGAATAAAATTTTATTCCAATACAGTGAAAATCATAAAATACAGTCTTCTCAAAATTCAAACATGAATATTAAAACAAACAAGTTATTATTGTACAGTTATTTTTGCAATGAATATACCATACTGACTCTTGGAAGGAGAGATGGATGAGGGAAAAATATATATATATATAAAGTGAGAAATGAGAAAAGAAGGGGGGGGGGGAGAAAACAGGATGAAAGAGTAAAAGGGGGAAAACAAATTTGGTTTAGATACACTTTTGTTTTTAAAAAGCACATTAATATGATATGATTATTATGATAGCAATTCTAAAGCTATCATAAGCTGGCAGTCATTTGGTATCAAAATTATTAAAAGCATGGTAGTTTCTGGAAATTTGGAATTGTGAGAAGAATATTTAACATGCTATTTACAAGGTCCGCTTTATCTGCTAGTTCCTTTCGTTACCTTTCCGATTATTATTATCAAGAAATAATTGAAACGTGTGTAAACCTCTCTCTGTTATCATGGTTATAACTCTTATTTTGGAAAACAATATATATGTAAAACAAAGTTCATATGCGTTATGTTTGAATGATGAGTTTCTTCTACAATGTAAATACTTTATATGATTTATGAATTGGTATCGAAAAATAAATGAATCTTGGATTTTGAATCTTGAATCTTGAATTTAAGTCCAATTCGGGCAATTCCAGCGTTCATGTAGAACAAATCACAGAGAAATAACTGCTAAAACCAACTCCTTGTTTGATTTTCAACGTTACCTTACAGTGAAACCCAAACGTGAAATGATAATCATCATCAAGTAAAACAGTTATTAGAATAAAGTACTCTTTACCTGCGTTACGGACATGCCAGTAAACAGACATGACTTAATAGTAGCTTTAATCATTAACAAATTTTTGTGAGTTTATCCACTTGGCTGCGGATATTCCTAAATTGAATTATCTATATTGCATGACTTTTGGAGAAAATAAGTATGCTCAAATTAAGGTTCTTGTCGAGCTCTTTCATTTTGATACAAAACTCATTATGATACCACCTACTTCAAAAGTTATTGACAATTTTGTGATTATCCCAAGGTAAATATTTACGTGGAACTGCCATTTGTAATGACGTACCATTAATACGGATATTACATTTTGTCAGATATTCAATATTTGATTTTGTCAGTTGTTATCTCTATATTGCACAATATCTCCCTTCACTCCGGCATTGCATAAATACTAAGGAGGAAAACTGATGGCAGGGCTACGCTACCATTATTTTCAAACCATAGACACACTTATGCTAAAACACAAAAGTGTGGCTGCACTCCCAGCAATGGTTCACATCCCAGACGAATGTAGAGAAACACATGGCCCTACATCCCTCCACTACCAGAAAGGACTGATCAGGTTTTTCTCGTTCTCCCATAATCATATTATGTTCACCGTTGGTGGCTTGATCCAAGTACGTTCGAATGTTCATCCCGATCTGCATGTATGATAAAACAATACCCAAGAAAAATGATTAGCATCCTGAAAAGTCACAATGGGATTGAATACACTTGAAACCTTTTTGTCTTTTTTGCTAAAGTGACTGGTTACTTTTTCTAAAACATATTTGTAAAGTCACTAACTTAAAGATAGGTTACCTTCGGATAATCAAGTGGTTCACAATTTACTGGATACTGGTTACGTAATTACATCAACACGGATATAACAGAAGTAAATGTCTCATGTAACTGTCAATTTTTTTTCTTTGGTACATAATCATTTGAGTTTAGATATGTATATTTCCATTCTGCTAAACATGAACTCACATAGGCATCACCATCTGCCTTCTCGAAGAGGAAACTCCCTTACAGTGGACTGGGCCATCTTCACTTTCTTACTTGTTGTTGAGCTGTAAAAAAACAAAAAAACAAAACAAAACAAACTTTTAGACAATGGCAAAAATCATCTTGAAGTGGGGTTTAAGGTTCTGTTCTTTACATAGTGCATTCTTACTGGATTCCCATGTAATGCATGTAATGTATGTCATGCATGTAACATAATTTGCACTGATCAATGCAATGGATGTTTTGCACTCTTCAAAGTGTACTAGGGACTCTCAACAAAATGTAGACCAGTTCGGAATGCCCTGTGCAAGCTACACATTAATGTCATCCAATTCACCGACGCTAGCTAGCTTTATTTATTTGATTTGCTTTTATAAGAGATCGACCGTGGGTCTAGGTGTTTAATAATTATGCTATTATCGTAATATCCTAAAATTCATACAGGCTTAGCTAGTGACAAACTATTAAATTCACTTGTAAAAAAGCTTTCTTTTTAAATAGTAAAACGCGAATTGTGATTGTATTAGGCGTTGTCAGGTTGGACAAATATTTTGGCTTGCCCAAACTAGCAACACTTAATGTATGCAAACTGCATTCAGAGTACTGAAATACAAGGACTTTTAACAGGATGTAATTGTTCATTACAAGGAGTTTGACAAAGAGGTAATCATTACATATTATGAATGCATTAAAATGGCCTATTCAGCACAATAGTAACCACGTCCATTCACCTCTCTCTCCAGTCACACAGACACACCACAATATTAAACAGAATCATGTGAAGTTAATATCACTTACCAAAGGTAGATTTTTTTTTTTCCATTCTCTTCAACGAGGTGAGCTAGCCTAAGACACCGGTATTCCCACAACCTGCTTTCTTGACTGACGAGTTAATAGCCGCCGACCCTCCATTTCCTTCACAAGCTTTATGCCCCTTCTTGGCGCACAAACTCCATAGTTTGACACAGACCACCTACTACCGACCAAGTGCAGCTTGACCAATCACATTTCAAAGAAGCTTTAACTAGATCATTTCTAATCAAAACCGCGAAGCTTCGACTTTGAAATGAGCAGAATCCCAGTCAAATTGAAAATGAACAGAATCCTATTCAAAATGACTTGAATCTGATTAAGACAATGTGACCAGGCGATTTAGTTAAAAAAAAGACTAGACCCGCAATAAATCTCTTCCTCCCAAGACAATGCTTGAGAAAAGTTGCCCTCTAGTCACACGCCATTAAAAAAAAAGAAGAAGACGAAGAAGAAGAAGATGAAGGGAAAAAAAACATTATGCGAGGTTGTGTTTCTTAATTTTTCGACGATCGGGTAGATAATCATTTCCCCCTAATTCAGTTATTCCAAATATAGTGCAATAAACATGTTAGGCAGGCAATATATATAATATAGTAAGCTGTAAGTTTATCTGTGTCTGGTACATAATCCATTTTTTCTATTCATGGGGTGATTTCCAGCATAATTATGCGTACGACTTATTATATCATTGTATGCTCATGTGTTACTATTTCCGACGATATATGATGGGAAACCTTATGTTTGAGAGTTTATAGAATTTTTTTAAATTGTTATTATTCTTGAAAGATTACTCCGATGTTGTTTTTTTTCTTGGTATAACAAATAATAAGTATATTGAACGTCTCAACAACCATTTTAGCAAGAACGAAATAACAAAAAAATTAGATAAAGACGGTCGTGTCATTTTGAGATATTTCAAAAGAAGGAAAAAAAAAAGTTTTTTCAGGTGCAGTTCGGGGCTGATTGCAAGAAAGCTGACTCTTGGTTTGTACATATCAATTATAAAATCACACATTTAGTTTCATGAATGTATCATGTTTTGGAACTAAACTCTTTCACTATCTGCAAATGAAATTTATTTGCTTAAAATAAATAGATCGTCATAGATATGGGCAAATATGAATATTATATCACTGAAGGAAATAATGAACTGTGTATAAGGACTCAGAAAGTATTTTAATGTTTTCGTAAATCGTCTGCCATAAAAGAGAAGGTTTAATGATCTACGTGAAATACGAATGATTGTCACAACATTATATTGTACTGATATAAATGGACAATGTTTGGTATAAAACTGAGTTTTAGAGCGTAATTAAAAATTATATTGGCCTTTTTAAGATTTGGGTTTTGTTTTTAAGTTACCCCTCTTCTCAAATTCGCAGTACTATTCTCTCTCTCTCTCTCTCTCTCTCTCTCTCTCTTTTCTCAGTGTTTTTTTTTTAATTATTATTATTATCATTATTACCATTCATTTCAGTGAAAATTTCTGCTGCAGAAACTATTTTGATAACTTAATCTGACTTTCTATTGTTTTTTTTTTTTGTGTGTGTTTGTTTGTTGTTGTTTTTTTAAAGGAAACTTTTATAATCTCCCCCTCTCGAAACAATAATAACTCCCCTGCCGCAATGATTGACATATTTATCCGAGTAATTTAAACTGTTGTATACTCGTCTTTCGCAATGATTGCAATTATGATTTGTCTTCTTCCCACTTAAGGGCGATATAAAATTTGTGCTTGAAGAAAAAGACCTTGACTTGGGATCATTCGTTTAATCTTGCTGCAGACATCGGTTGATTTGATTCCGTGGATGTCATGATAATTGAGACATCCCTATAGCAATGTCATTAACCGATTGAAATAATGTTCAGGAGAGGGGGTCAGTTTGGGGTTGAAAACGGACTCAGATAATATTAAGAAAGGGGAAAAGCGGGAGTGGCGATAATAATAAAACAAAAAAACAACACCAACAATTTGATCTTCATTTCGGCTACTCAATCCTCTCCTGAGTACATGTGCTGCACCCCTTTTGACATGCAGCTGCTTGCCAGAATCAATTTGTTTCAATTTTCTTGTTTCTTAAGTCGTTTTCATCGTACATCTGATCGGTAGAGTGGCGGTTTTTCAGAGGTGAACCCAGCCCGTTTTGCCGAGAGCGGCGGTTATTGACTATAAAAATAAACAGACGGAGCGATATTCTCGAAGGGTTACTAACGTCTGTCCAAGTTTCTCTAAATTTTTTATGATGTGGTGCTACTGCTATACTGGTCGGATTCTTAAAATCTTGTGCTTATAAAGGATACTATGAGATATTTTTTTGTATTTCTTTTTCCTCTTTTTTTAATCAAAATATTTTTATTTCCAATTGAACAAACTTTAGGTGTGAGCCTAAATAATTTGATGATGATAATAAGCATTCTCTTATACAAACCAGGATTGCAAGCGTGAACAGTACAAATCGTTCACGTCTTGGTAAAATCAATAATTAAACAAACCCCTTGACATAGTAAGAATAAAGTGGAATAATGAACAGCTTATTGTTAATATCTTTTAACGTCGAAAATTACCACGCCCGCGAAGACCGAGTGGAACAGGTGCACCCCATTTTTGTGTGCTTGTTTGAGCAAAATTGCATTTTTAATTTTGTTATTTTTATAATTTATTTATTTTTATTTATTTATTCATTTTTTTTTTATTTTTTTTTTTTTTTATTTATTTATTTTTATTTATTTTTTTTTTTTTTTTTATTTATTTATTTATTTTTTTTTATTTTATATTTTTTTTTTTTTTTTTTGGGGGGGGCACATCACATTCTGATATTTAGTACGCTTACAACATTTGTCAATAAAACAGTGTATAACAAGAGGCTTCCAGAGATGGAGGGATCGAATTTTTTGTTCGAACAGTAATGCATTTTATATTCCACGTTTGTCGGGAAGGTTGTGAGAACTGATAAATCTTGAGGCAGATTAGCCGTGGATGGACTTTGCTTAATATCTCCCTACTTTGGATACTGTACTTACAAGCTGATAAATCTTGCCTTTTGTTCTGGAATTAGTTTACCAATTTGTTCACACACTGGGGTATATTGCCATTGCGGGAAGCTGAGAAATCTTGCCAGGGTTTTAAATTGAGTAGGTTTCACTACAAACCTTATGTCGATATGCAATAAAAAGCATAGAGCCCAGGCCCATTGGAAATCTATCAGGAGCCCTCAACATACTTGGTATTAAAATCATGGAATACGATATCAAATTATGTCATGCTTATCGCTAATGATTGTTTAATTTTATGGAGTGGGTTCTATCCTCAAAAATGGTATTCGAATAATTATTAAACCGCGGAATACCGCGTACATTTTGGTTTTGTTCTCATTATTAGTCTGGAATGGTATACTAGTAAATGTATGTTTATTTCTGAAGTTCATTAAAGTGATTGATTAACTTTGTGAAAAATTGTAAAATCAGCTCAAATGCCAGTGAATTGTGTGCAGTCCTCTAACTACATATATAATTAAGGATATGTGAAAGTATGAGAGAAAATGGAACCCGTTTACTATCCTAAAAAAGAGAAAATCGCGATCAATCGCTAGCGCAAGTCGCTCGGCTTCTTCGCTGCGCTGCAGTCACAAAAACCAAGCACCAGCGCTTGGCGATTTCAGAGCGGGTTTCCAGCCCGTACGGTATTCTGTGATAGAGCGAGGTATGCCAACCGTAAGAGTTCTTTAGGGTTCGGTGGTACTCTATCCCGACATCAATGTTCAATCGTAAATATCTTGATATATAAACGACCGATCAGCTTATAAAACTCAGGCGATTCCTGTCTGAGCTAAAGGTTTGTAATTATGATTACAGCATTAGCTGGAACAGTGATTTTTTTTTTCAATCCTGGGCAAAGTTAATCAATGCCTTTAAGAAATAAGAATTGAATTCTTAGACCGGTGATATATAGTGTGACAAAATTTGTGGCCACATGAATTAATTGACTTTAGTTCAAAAGAATATGTTAATGGCCATTAATTTAGAGTAAACACAAGATTGAAATACAATAAACCGTTATTGGGCAAAGTAAGTAACAAGGAATCGAAACCTGGGGCTGCGTTCTGTTTTGTGGGCATAAGTTCACTTATATTACTAACTTGTTTTGTTCTAGTGTTTATATCAAGATATTGATATCAACGGAAATTCAGGCAAAAAAAAAGAGAAGAAAATGCGCCAAACAACTCGCATGTACGACACGTACGAGCTGGATCGATCAAAAGGAAGATGGGTAGATTTTCTTTTCGCTTGGAGATATGCAGGGTCGGTTTTGTTTCTTTCTTTCAGTCTTTGTCACCTTTTTGATTCGTCTTTGTTTCCTGGAAAGAAAATTGCGGTCAGTTCCCCAATGAATTTATTTCCAATCAATTGCTCGTTGACAAAGTACACATAATTCATTTTCCATTACATCAGGGAGTAATATGAAGGTACATGGTCGACCTATTAAAACAACAACAAATCTCTGCTTTCATTCAAAGTTCGTATCCGCTTCTTGTCAGATGTGTATCAGCAGCCTAAAGGTTATTAGGGCCAAAAAAGAAGAAGATAAATCGAATTTAAAGATTATGTTCAACGAGGTAAAAGATAAAATTCTAAGATTAGAAAGACATGTTTTGCATTGTCTATTGCAGCATTTCGGTAAAAAAATTATGTTTTTGTAATATCCGAAAATGAAGACTTTATTTTCAATTTGAGTTTGAGGGTTTTTTCCCCCTCTTCTTTCATACATATCAAATTTAAAGAATGCATGTTGATAAGTCAATTTATCTGGGGGATTCCCCCAAAATGCATAATCAAATCATTTCGCATACACTCAATTTTCGTTAACAAAGAAAATAAATACATGGTAGGATATACTGGATGCTTGTAAAAGAGATATTTCAACAACTCTCAGACAGGTACCGATGTGTCTAATTTCCAGGAAACTATCAAGCTTTTATCTTGACATCTGCGTTGACAATTTAAAGTAGGTATATGGGTATCTTGTTACGAAAACACCGTCCCCAAAAAGTCAGGAAAGAAAGAAAAAAATCTGTTGTCATATTATTGGGCTATCGCATTTTGTTTACCACACCAGCTGTAAGTGCTAAACGCTTATCGTGTTCGTGTGTTATCCTTGGATGGTGTTTACCTGTGTATAATTCATGAAGCGCATGCATTTTTGAGACTTCCTACTACTATAGATATAAGTGATGCTCGGCAAGGGAAAAAAAAAATCTCTCAGAAAATCAGAATGGGGTGAACATTTGACTGGGATTAAAAAAAAAAAAACACTTCCCCCCCCCCCCTTTTTTTTTTTCTTCTTAAAATGTGTTGAAAACCGATTCACAGTACTTGTACATTTTTTGTTCATATTTTCTTGTCTAGCATACGTAATTATATATAATTGTTTATGCAATATTTAGATAACGGTTGTCTTTTCTTCTAGCTGCTCTTTTAAATGGTTATAGGAAAGTGATTCACTACGTTTCATAGATGAGTAAATGGGCCCGTATTCAATTCAGTGCTTAAAAATGATATATGAGTAGTTTACTTAGTTTTCGGATGAGATAAAATACTAAAGCAATTTTGGTATTCAATTGAATCATTTGGCTAAGTATTTCTTACCCTAAATTTTAACAGCCCATTTATACTGTGAATTGGTGCGCCCCAGGACCGGTTCTGGGGCACCCCAACTCCCAGCATATATGGGTAAGAAGAATTTCGGTGACCCCGCGTAAACAGGAGACCGTATATCGCTTCCGGGTTACACGTGTTTTCTAGTAGCGCGCGCCAGCACTGTACTTGCATGCATGCAATGAATTGCGATACGTGCAGGTACGGTAGTATGAGTCAATCTCTAGTCAAGTCCCAATTCGTAGGCCCTACCCTTTTGACGTGTTGTCAAAACTTGCTAGCTAGATCTTGAAACAAAACAAAACGAAACAAAAACAAAACAAAAAATGGCTAAAGAAATACAACCCCGCTGATCTGGTCATGATGGATGAGAATGCAGAGCCACAGGTCAAGATGACCGATGTCCAGAAGGCAGATAACCCAGTGGTCAATTAGCCTTTTGACAAGGCCTCGTGACTTGGCTATTTTCCTCGTCATGCTGTGCCTGAGATGAGACTAGCCGGCGACGAAAAAAATCAACACGGCCCGGGTGAACGCGCGATCGAGCGACTTTAGTCGCGAGGCCTTTTGGAACCTGGGTTTCCATCGTCCGATATGAATTATTCACGAGTTGACATTCGTATGCTAACACGCCTACCGAGGATTATCGACCAATCACAACGGTATCTGCGGGGCTTGCTTTCCATGTGATTCGTTCATGGTGCCTGCTTGTCCTCCAGCTTGAGCTTGCGATCGAAGATAGTCCTTACACAACGGGATCGCCTGGTAAATAGCGCTTTTGCCATATCCCGTGGGAAGGCTCACAAATGCATCCTGTCCTTTGAGGACTGAAAGAATTGCCCTCAGTTGTAAGTCCTTGAAAGCTGAATTTTTCAGCATTTGCGAGGCAAATTCCGTGCTTTTCATTCAGCAACAATTCTTCTTCGGACGCCATGATTGATGTAGCTTGCACGCATGGGGTGCCGAGATGAAGGGGAATTTGCATACCAAGTTTATGCTGACGTCATGCGAAGATACGTTCGCTGATTGCTCCTACCTATAAGGTAGCAGATCCTCGCTTGGCCCAATCGATAGCATAAGAAATTTTTTTTTCCGCGCGGAACGTCACTAGCGCATTCCGGCTGGGCGGCTAGTCTTGTTATGCACACTACTACTTACTTAGAAAAATCCAGTCACGAGGGCTTGTCAAAAGGCTAGTGGTCAAGAACTTACAAACAACAGATCCTGGTCCATTACTTGGATTGCGGAAACGGTGAAGTTTACTGCACTGTCGCTGGACCACTGGTATGTTACCGTTGCAACTTGGGTGGGCTTCGAACCGTACGTAAGCCGTTACGCCGAGGGTCTGGGTCTAAAATAGATTTGGGGCGGTCTAAGCTAAGTTAGGGCGGTCCAGGGGCGCCCTAAATTTATGGCGCAGTATAAAAGGGGTAAATAAGACAGATCCCTAGCAGACTTTAAACCAATTACTTGATTGGTAGGTTTGAGGCTTTCATACATAAGCGGAGCAGTATAAGCATGTGCACTAAGCAAATCGTAGAAACGCGCATCTACTGTGACGCATTTTATTGCGCATGTTTTTGGACAGGATATGTGACGTCACAATAGATATCAGTATATTCTGCCTTAAAGTCGGCTTGCTAAAGCAAAGTGCTTAATTTTGATCTGAATACAAGTTAAGCCAGTTTACTTAGCCAAGCCAAATGCTAAGTAAAATGCAAATCTAATGAGCGCTTTGATTTGAATACCGCCCCATAGATTTATAGGAATCAGCTCGGGAATGTTACGATGTGTTGTAAACAATTTTATTCGGTGGCTTTCCACACGCCCTAAAAAAAAATGGGAATGTCACTATAAATGAATGTGGCCTTCAAACAAAAAAGCAAAACAACAACAACAGCAACAACTAAACATATAAACACGCGTATGAACTACTTTCCTGGGATTCAACGCATTTGCTTCTCCACCGGGCAATTGCTGACCTACCTTGACACCCCAGCGATCTACGTCATGCACATGAGTCATCGGGCGCGTTCATTTTATACAAAGGGGGCGTAGTTGCACTTTGAGAGGCGTTGTAGTTACCACCTCAAAACGAAAGTTTTCACGATATACTCCATCACAGCTATTGGCATTTTCATTCGTTTCTGATATCACTCTATTTTCTCTCTTACTTATGATTGTAGGCCTACACGTATCGCACAGTCCATCATTGTTGTTATAGACAAATTATTTTTCACTGTATACAAATCGAGTTACCCCATGGTAGAATGGCACAATCCAATAGACGTTGGTCAGTTCTTCCCACTAAAACAGTAATACTAAGCGACATATTTTGATCAAAATGTAACTAAAGTAGTAATATTAAGTTTACATATGTAGCCTTGTCAACAGCTTGTATATGCACCACCTCCTATTTAACACAGTTGTCCACAGATCAAGACAAATACGGTAATATCGTAGATAGAATGATAAAAAACCGTGGACGAGCAGACCGCTTCGCGAGCGCGAATTGCGTTCGTCCGTAATCCAATGCCTTTGCATGCACTATACTTGCGACACGTTCGTGAATAATGTGCCCCAAAATAAGAGACCATTTGTGAATGAACAGCAAAAGTGCACCAAATTCCCGTCAACCAATCAGCATAATCCTTAGATCACTAGTTAGAGCTTGTCATTAGCCACGATTTGGTATGCGAAATGGTTCAATAAATCATCTTGTTCGGAATTCCCACTCGATTGAATGAGGCGATGTAAGGTCAAAGTAGGGGGAAATGCTCTCACTGCCATAGGGAAAGGTCCTAGTTGAATGTAAAACTCTTTTTTTAAACCAAAAAGTGCAGTAGTTTCCTCACAAATAATCTACAGGTTATCAACACCACATAATAGGATATAGTGTGAAGATTATTTATCCAGGCGAAATGATGTCAAATATCAGTTTCTTTTAAAGCCCTCGTGTGATTTTATGGATAGTGTCATAAACTGAGACAAGTTTTCACGTGTTATAGGACGCGGTGCGAAGTGCGCTGAGCAAATGCACTATAGTTCTTCATATGAACTAACCAAACAAATAAAAACAAGAAAATGAATAAAGAGATTGAATAGAGATAGATTGAAAGGCTATGTTATTCCCTTACGCATTACCCACGAAAGTGAAAATGCACTTCTCTATGGAAACAAAGATATTGCGAAATACCTGAACAGACTTATTCAGATTGAGTTATAGAATCGCCATTTACATCATGGGCCACTGGCCTAATCTACCGTGATCAGGAGAGGCTGCAAAGTAAATACTGAAATCACTTAAGACTCACTTTTCGCATGGTCTTCCCCCTGTATCCCTGCCCGATAAATCATATAAATGACCCATAAAGAGGCTCTATTCAACCATTAAATGGATGACTATATAAACACATTTGCAGCGCCTTCGGGTGTTGAAATCCACCTCCTGCCCCGAAACAGTGAAAGGTTTGCTCCACAATTATAGTAAAGATATTAATTTTCTTCTGGCGAAGATTTGCTGGTTTTGTCTTTAAGAAAATGGATGTTGGTTTCCCAAAAGGACATTTATGAATATGCAAATTAGTTCACACAATTTACTTTTGTTCATGACAGTTAAAGGTAATGTCTTGCCCACAATACAATCGTACAAATGAGCATGTTTTATGTTTATTGTACAATCATTCTTTATTATCAACAGTAACTAAAGAACGGAATATTACAGAACTGAATGATAATTTTGGGTTTCACTCATTACAATGAATCATTAACAAAATAGAATAAAGCAACCAAACATAATCTTTTGAACTAATGGGTCATGACAAATAGAATGTGATTATCACAACAAAGTCGCAAAGATTCATTCATTCTAAACATTCTAAATGAAGAATCAGAACTGACGGGAATGGATTACTGCTGAAAATTATCGCGATTCGACTAACTGTTTAGAGTTTATTGATTTCTTTTATTCCCTGTATTTTTTGTTTGTTTGTTTGTTTGTTTTTTGTTATCTTAAGTAGATGTTAACACATTGAGAATGGCAACTTACTACAGGAAAACAATCGTAAGATTGCAACAATATATCTTTATATGGGTTGCAGTATTGTGCATAACAAAAGCATCCGGAGCATTATATCCAGCTGTGTAATCGTCAATGCCTACTTGCAATAGCAACTGCTAACCACTGATATCCATAATTGATCTTGCCTTATATAAGCCCACACCCACACACCATCTCTCCCCTTTAACTATCTCTGCCTCTCTCTCACTTTCACTATATCTTTCCATCTTTTTTTTTCTCTCTCTCTCTCCATCCTAATCTTAAAGAATACCTTAATTTTATAGCTTTATAGCTTCATATCCATTTTCTGTTGAAAATATATTAATGCGTTGACTACTGAATTTCCTCAATCCCTATCATGCCCATAGCTTTGATACAGGAGCGAACCCTGTTTCTCAGGCAATGGGTTAATTACATAATAACGTATATCACTTTTTTTTTGTTATTTTCATTCTTCTTTCCAAAGGCCATTCTCTTTTCACCTTAGATTTAACGTCCTCCCATTTTTGTTTTTCTTTCGAATCTTTATAATAACCGCTTTAGTTTTTTTCTTTCTTTCTTTTGTTCAGTCAAATTTCCACAAAAAGCGGCAATTGCTTTAAATAGACCACTTCTCTCCCCCCCCCCCCTTTTTTTTATGTTTTCTTTTTCTTGCTGCGGCCTAACCAGTTAAAGGGAAAGTCCACCCTGACATCAACTTGGTTTTAAAAGAAGCAGAAAAATGTATAAAGAAACAGATCAGTGAAAGTTTGAGCAAAATCTGATAAGAAATGATAAAGCTGTGATTTTTTTTGAGGTGGCCTGTAATCAATCACACACAAAGTGGCAACTCCGTGACGTTTCTTGCGAGCTCATCTCACATTTGCCCTGTATTAAAAAGAAAAAAAATCATTAATTTCTATCTTCTCTCTCTCTCTCTCTCTCTCTCTCTCTCTCTAAAAAATTTTTTTTTTTTAAATACATGCATCCTATACATAATCATTTCAATTACACAAAACCTGTATGATACAATTCTATTTTCTGAACAAAAACAAAGAAAGTGAAATTGTATGGATTTTTGTGTACAGAGCAAAGGGAGAGGAGCTCGCAAGATACGTCAAGGAGTTGCCAAAATTTTGTGTTTGATTGATTACAACTTCAACAATTCCTAACTTTTTTATTTCGGATCGGATTTTGCTCAAACTTTCATTGATCTGTTTCCTTAAGTTTTCTGCTTCTTTTAAAACCAACTTAATATCTGGGTGGACTTTCCCTTTAAGAAGAAAACTTCTGGCATGTCTCATAAACTGTACTGGGAAAAGGTCACTTAATACGCAGCTATCGAAATCAGTATCGCAAAATATCGCGAAATAGGAGCTCCACTATCAAAAAGTTTCTTCTATGTAGGCATTTATTTTTAGTTACAGATGAAATAGTCACGGAATGAACCACTGTCTGTTACGTCAGTCCTTAGACTGGTGTTGCCGCTCTCTAGATCCAGGAAATGTAGATGGATACTGCTTTGAAATCATTGCTTGACATGCAATGTCAACTGATGACTGCCTTTGGAGCAATAGCCAAGGTATTGTAATGTTGGATGCACATTGGAGGCGTGTAAAAGACACTACTGCTATTATATCCGTGAAATATCATCAGTGTAGCCTTCCTGATAATCATAAGATTACGAGGTTGCTAGGGAACGAGGGTATGTTCGAGCATAAGATGCTTTGTGCTTTGGAAGTAATTTACAATTATGATTATGACAGGTGCACTCTCGAACGTTATCTATACATTAATTCTTTCATTTTATACGTCATATAGATTCGAAGTTAAATGTCATTAGTGTTGTTATTATGTACCAGGAGACATTAATTTTGTTAGAAGACTTGGTTGCTAAGGATCAAGGGTACATCCAGGAATGAGACGCATTACTTTGTTGAAGGGTCAATTATAGTTTCACGAATGAGGAAACATATTCGAATCGTGTAACTTCTTACAATCAATTTACCTTACATACTTACTTCCAGGAATAGAAACGAAATCAAAGAAGAACAAAACAACAAAATTCCAAATCCATATCTCACCACCCCCATCTGACCCCCTTTTCTCTTTAGTTCCCTCTTTGCCGCCTCTGTCTGAAACGTGAAAGCAGAAATCTTAGAACCACCCGCAATGATGTGGCAGTCGCTTCTCTTTCTTTAGAATAGAATGTTTCCAGACGCAGATGTTTACAGAAAGTGCTTCAACAGCCTTAGCTGAAAAAAACCCACAAAAAAAAAAAAAAAAAAAAAAATAACCTGTCACCGTCTAAAATGAGGCACGCCAGAGTGGAAGACAGTCGGGTAGTGTGGGTCCGTCAAGGGGGGGGGCACGCCAGTTTACCAGGTGGATAAAAAGGGGATTGAGCAAAGTCGTATCATGTCTCTTCCTCCCCTTCCCCTTCCTCTCTCTCATTCTCTCTCTCTCTCTCTCTTTCTCCTCTTTCTCTCTCTCTCTCTATCTTTATCCTTCTTTTCTCTCTCTTTATTTTGTCTTTCGATACACTCTAAAATCTTCTTGGGGGAGGTCATAATTAGGGATCTTCATTTGGAGTGTAATCCACTCTAAAAGGAGCACTTTAAACACTACTTTGGAGAGGATTCTAATGTAATTTGGATTGGATTCAACTCTAAAGGAAAGGATCCCAATGATGACTCCTAAAACAAAATTGATTTCCATTCCTTTGCATTAGGAGACTAAGGGGCACATGTCCCCTTTTGCCCCCTCAGTCGCTACACCACAAGCGGAAGAGATACACCGGTGGTCATCACAGGAAATGAGACCCAAAGATGACGTGCGACTTTCAGATGTCGATTACCGATCCGAAGTGCGACGTGCTTTCTATTTTTTTCTATTTTTTTGAGGGATGGCACTTTGATAACAACTTCTCGCGATGAAGATACTTATTGGGAAATATTTTTGGATTAAAGAATAACAACCCCAAGAGGAAGAGGTGGATATTACAGCGACGGAATCACAAAGTTCACGCATACACAAAAGGTTGGTGAACTATTGCCAAAAATAAATCATTTCCTCTGCTCGCAAAGACAAAGGACAACAAAAAATCGAAGTATAATATAAATGAAAGACGGAGAATCGTAGAACAGACTGTGATTTTGCAAATGCATGAATTCTTTTATACAGACAAAGCAACAAAAAGGCATTTCATCCTGTCAAGGAAAAAAAAATGGATATTTTATACAAACGTGTGTTCATCCCCAAAATATTAATATGAAAATGATCTGTTGGGTGAAACTTATTTTATCAGTTTTAATGAAGATTTTTAATCAAATATTTTAAATTATTGAAAAACAATGTTTACAACCTTGAACATGAAACCGATGAAGATGCTTTTTGTCTTTTGCTTGAGTTTGATAGTATTTATGCAGAGGCTTTGAATACTCTGTACACTTTATGCCTCCTGAACATTGGAAAATATGCGTGAAATTCAGAAATTCCCGAGGAACGGGGCAAATCGATGCTATATTCAAGGTAGTACTGGTGAATTAACCTGTTGAAAACGACCTTGTCCGAGGACTTAAGAATGGAAGGGGTGTATAAGTAGTAAGTCAATGCCTATTTTGAGGGCCAAGGTCCAAGCAATTAGTCCATTTAAGTATGGATATGAAGTGGGAAAGTGGAAAGTCTTATAAAGAAAGTATCAAACAAACACCATTGAGTGGGTTTACAGACACACTGTCAACCGTAGTATTGTTGTCGAGCTTTTTGCAATGTCGATTTTTTTAAGACTGTTTTTTGTTTTTTGTGTTTTTTTTTTTTTTTTGTTGTGTGTTTTTTTGTCTGTTGCCCACGGGGCATCCTTTTGATTGCATTATTACCTGACTAGACTACGTTGATTAAGCTTATGAAGACAATCGGTTAATGTGCCAGAAATTCCAGTTAATGTTCTTGTTGTTTTCCATATTCCTTTTGCATTCACTTTTTGTTCGACGACACTCACATTGTACATCAAAGAACAAGCTAATTGCCGAGACAGTGTGCTACGTTCAGTTTTATATTTTTCATTTATTTATTGTCAACAAATTACACCTAGAATGCTACAAGCAATATGGAAAAGGCGTTGACTCTTTGGCATTGTCGCCGTCTAAGGCTTACGCCATTTTCATAGCTGTTAAGCTGCTCGTGAAATTGCAAATAGTGATAGAACTTTATTGACACTAATACAGTGCATTCAAAGATATTAATTCACTTTTGAATATACATGTTTAAAAAAATACATATTTACAAATGGACAGTAGAGGTAGAGGTGTCCTAGTCCAAGGGTTTAAACGTTTGGCTGGAGTCATGTGCAGGTCGATTGTTCGAGCCCCAGCATCGAATTAATGTCCTATGACAAGTCATTGGTCTTGATTTGCCACTCTCCACACAGGTGTAGCACATTGGTACCAGGTAGGAAGAATTGAATTAACTGAATTATGTGAGCAATGAATTGTAGCCTATAGCTAAAGCCGGGGAAATATTGGAGCGCCTTGGGGCACTTTGCGTGGTGGATGAATGCGCTATTAAGACAATTAAGCAATATTGTATGACATGTATGGATTGTGACGATTGCATGAATTTCTTCGAACCTACACTTATGAGTAATAGTATTGATGAATTTAGACCTTTTCCTATCACGGCATTCGATTGTTACAAATTATTAAAAAACAATAAAATCAATATTCATTTTATTTTATTTCAACGTGCCGACAATTCTTCTGTAAATGCTCTCTTTTCATGAAACCTTCAGGGATAACTTTCAACAAAAAAAAAAAACAACAACAATCTGAGAGTAATGTATGAGCAGTTTGGATATTGTATATAGGCAATCTCGATTTTAGGTGACTCAATACAGAAAATCTGCTCCAAAACAAACACATCTAGAGTTACATGAGTAATTTGCAAATTAGGTGTTCAAACACCTTGCGTTTAACTCATGAGGGAGTTTAGAATTTCGGTTTACCCCCACCTTCTTGGTCGCGTCAGCGTGAAGACAATGATAGCAAGTAAAATGGTGTTAACCCTTTCATGACAGCAATTATTTAAGGGGTAAATTGATCACATTTTGTTCTTCAAATTGGCAACAATAATATTTTTCTTTTAGTGCTACATGGTTCTAACAAAATGTAATGTCTTTGAAAACAATATACATCATTAGAAACTTAGTCGAAAGTTGAAAAAATTGCCAATTTTGATGAACCTCTCAATGTGTTGCCAAGTTAAGGATTTTCAAGCTTATTCTCCTTTTTACAATTCCTGGCATCAAACGCAATATGGTCATGCAACAAAAATGGAAACAATGTGTGTAGAAATTTTTGCTCTTTCTACTCATGCATCTGGTATATTTTTTAGAGCTCTGAATCAAAAGTTATTGAGCCAAACCACAGAATGTGGTCAAGTAAAAGGGTTAATATTCTCAACAAAATGATGATTAAGCTATTCCCTCTTCATCAATCCATAAAGTTTTGTTGTTATCCGTAATATGTATCAGTTATTACGGTGATCATGTCTCCCAATTGAATCCAGATTGATTAATGTTTGAAAACATCGTGGGAGTGCAAGGTGTGATTGAATTACTGACTGATGCGAATGTCAAATAAAACGAGGGTGACATTTCAACATTGGATTTAAGTAGGCCAAGTCTCAAAGCAAATGTATTCTTTGCTTACGCGTGAAAGGCACAGCTGAAAGACTATTATGTGACCTTTGTGCGAGGTAATAATGCTTCTTGAAATAAAAAAAAAAGTTTGTGTGATTTATGTTAATAATAATAATAATAATAATAATAGTAATAATAACAATAATAATAATAATAATAATAATAATAATAATAATATAATAATAATAATAACAATAATGATAATAATAATAATAATAATAATAATAATAACAATAATAATAATAATAATGATAATAATAATAATTATAATAATAATAATAATAATAATAATAGTAATAATAATGGTATAATAACGATAATTATATTGATAATAATTATGTCTTATTTACCCAGGGTAGCCTTATACTCTTTTCCCTTTAACTCTTACTGTGCCAAGGGGTTTAGCTCTCTTCAAAATTTTACCAAAACGTGATCAATGCTTACTTTTCAAATGTCTGCACTTCATTAACTATCTATTATTTCACAAAATATTGTGTACAAAAGCTTGTAAGAAATTTATTACCATTTCTTATGATACCAAACATTATTACTTTACCCAAATTTATGCATAAGAATTATTGAAAATTACATTTGAGCTTTTTTTTTTGTCAATTTTTTTTTAAATGTATTATTTTTTTTTTCTCTCATTTGTTTACTATTATTTAATGTTGAAATAAGGTATTATCTTTTTAAAAATTTGCAATTTTCTCTGAAAATGTCTATGGTAGCATATAATTATAATCATATATTATTTAGAATGCTTGATTTATACTAAAAATGTTGATATACATTGACCACCATATACCTTTCCTGTGGTCGAGCAATTGGTGAATGAAAATGACAAGTCTATCTGTCACATATAGGTGACATCAGCACTGAAAGAGTTAAGGGTACTATACGACGAATACCCCAGTAAAAACAGCTTTGAGGTGATTTTTTTTTTTAGTAAAACCATCCAGATTCTTAACTTCAGCCCTGGATCTAGCCCTAGCCATTATCTCTAAACCTAGAATTAAATCTATAATACCAACCTTAACCCTAATCCTATTTCTTTGACGAAATTATCAAAATAAGAATTGATTTATAGTTTATATGTTTATTTCCAACACTTCTTCTCTAATTTACCCCACTTTTTAGATACGATTTATCCATGCTTCTCTTCATTACAGTGATTAATTTTTGTTTTTAACATTGTAATTGTCTGCTGTTCTAAATTTCCTTCCCCATAATATCGGTCTATCTTTATTTCTGAAAAAGCGGCAAGCGAGACAGTAAGAATGAGACGACGAATATCTTGTTTTCAATCCTTATCTTTTTAAATCTTTAATGTGACGTGTTTACTGTTTAAATTTCCGAACCGAACTAAAGGCATTCGTACCTGCATGCACATTCCATGAAAGACTGTCACTTTAACCACTCTTCGTTAATTTATTAGGCCATTTTGTGTCGTATTTCCTATATAATCGAAAAGTGGGGCATGAAGAAAGGAGAACGATCTGTGTAACGGTAACGCTACGTTGCTTTCATTATCAACATCTTCATGAAATGAGTATGTTGGTTGAAATAAAATAGTGGAAAGTGATCCAAGGAGAGCTTTCCTAACTGTACCGACGTACATTCGATAACTAGGTTTCACAATTGTCTGTATCTATTGATTTCTATTAACCATGACGTCAGATTAAACAAATTTGTCTCTGGTTTGTTAGTATTTTGTGTGCGCGTTCGGAGCCTTTGATGCTTCTTTTGGGGTCATGATGGAGGCCAACATGATTTGAGCTCCAAGCTGTATGTTATGTATTTTATTTATTCATTTATATATTTAACATCTTTAATCAGTCTATTCTGTTCAAAAGGAACCTGGGTTCTGTTTGTTGTTATCAATAACAAGTTAAGATGCTTGACAACAGCTACATAATTCGTTGCGTTTGATCGGATGTGAGGAAATTTATCATGGAAATGTGGCAATTGTTATTGATAACAAGTTTCATAAAACGGGGCCAAGGTCTTCCATAATGAATAAACATGATAAACATGATAAAGGAGACTTCTACTAGTTAAAAACACCCATCATTCGATATCTCGGTTTTAACAGTTATCTGCAAATATTGAATCTTCAGTCGCGTTGATCAGTTTGCGTTTACATGTTATTAAGGATTGAAAGTGCGTGGGAGTGACATTGTACAGTGGTTTCTTCTGAAGTGTATATGTATGTGAACTAGTATGTGCTCATTGTCCATGACCTGGGTACTACTCATATACCCCTAAAAGGAGCTGGTCTAATAAGCACTGTGACCGTCGGGTCTTTCCTCCCGGCCGGTATTACCGATTGGGATGCGTAGGTGTACCACTACACCGGGGTATCTCTCCCCCTATATTCTATTATACGAAGAGTACAGTGGGTTCTTAACGTGCATACGTGGTTACTCTCCTTCACACGGGGTCTCCTAGTCCACTGGCTAGACTGTTTTCAGTGAGCTCTCCGTGATATGCACTATACCTAGTCTAGACGTTGATGGCGTGTGAGACTCGCACACATTTTTGAGTCCTTGTTTTCCGGTAAAGTGGGGTTATCGCGGTCTCATGTGCATACACGTGTATAGCTGGCTTGCGTGCGATAGGTTTTGTACGGGTCTCACATTAAAAAACAAAAAAGCAGACCCCCCCCCCCCAAAAAAAAACAAAAACAAAACAAAACCAAAACAAAACAAAACAAAACAAAACAAAACAAAACAAAACAACCCCCCCCCCCTCCAAAAAAAAAAAAAAAAAAAAAAAAAAAAAAACCGGCCAGAATCTGGACTAGGGGTCTCCATTTAATGTCCTACCAGAGGGACGGAGCGTTTTCCACTGTAACATCATGAACATAGAAACAGGGGAAGGGCACGTTAACGCACAACGCAGACTTTCGTCATACGCCTGGGTTAGATTTGAACCCACAATCTTTGGTTCGACTGGCAGACGCCAACTCAGCCTCAAAAGGCATGATTATAGGGCAAGTGCAAACGCAATTGGAATGACTCATCGTGAGCAACGGGCAAGGGATTTATCTCGTAGAACAACTTACCAAAGAAGAGACACCAGATTGTCCACATTTTAATTTTCTGAAAAGCTTTCTTTTTTCAGTAATTTCCACCTTAATAAAATGCGAAAGGTGATCTGCATGAAAACTAAAATGTGTAAGAAATAACGGATAAATCAGATAATAGCAACTTTCGACAAAAGATGTGAGGGATATCGTTGTTGTCATTTGGTATCCTCATTCAGTCCACCAGATGAAGAGCAGCTATCGTGGTGTGGGAGAAATCTTAAACGCATCTCCTGAAACATAAGCTACCCTGTCAAGCTGAAATGGACGAGATAGGAAAAAGCGAAATGAAATATCAAGGTGTGAGTAGAAATGAGTATTCGACCGCTCGATGAGTGCTTTGTTTTTGCTTTCAATACTCTTGAAAAAAAAAACATCCGCTTTTCTTCTAATTGTGGCAATTCTTCAAAAAACAGTTTGTATCTGGACAGGCAATCGGCTGACATCCATTAATGGTGCGTTCTTCGTCAATCCCCCATAATGGCATTCCCATGTAACAAAACGTCTAGAAAGGTAACTGCGAGTTCAATGGAAGGGTGTCCTTTTTTCATTCATCATGTCCGTGGTTATTTTCGGTTATTTTCGGTATTCTTGTGTTTTTTTGAAAGAGTAATGCTCCCTTTCATAGATCATTATCAATGCAGATAAGGCGTGGTGGCTCAGTGGTATAGAGCAGTGGGCTTGTAGCTGGGAGGTTTCGGATTGGATGTTCTAGTACCATTTTCGTAAGGTATTATACCTAATCCTCAATCACTATGCCCCTTGGAAAGAATAAAAACTGTAGGTCCCCTGACTGATTATATGCAAGTTATCATATCATATACTTGCTTACTTAGTAGTCAGGTAAAAACAATATCTTTGTCTGAAAAATAATGATAATCATCATCACCATCATCATCGTGAACCATATAGAAATGTGCAATGAATTTGAAGACTTTCAAATTGACAAAAAAGTTCAAGCAAAGATAATAAAATAATATTGTTTATTGTTCATTGTTCATAAACCGTATCATATGGCTCATAATGCAATGTCCATACATTGCCCTCGCAAATAAGTAGAAGGGGCTTAAGCATCCAACTGTTTGATCGAAACGGATTGACAACCATACATGAAAACCACTTTTCTATCTGCAGCACCCCGTTCTGAAATCCTTCCGAGGCACCTGGCATACATGAATATATTTGTAAAAATATAACTTACCTGTCACGAAAAACAATGAAAACGAAGATGGTAAGCTTGGCTTGTGCCATCAGTTGGTTAGGAACTAGCAACCCCCCCCCCCCCCCCCCCGAAAAGCAGTGGGTACGGCAATCTCACACCTCTCTCAACAACCAATTACTGATGCCGCCTTGTCTGTGATCATGGCGATGCATTGCGTACATGTTTGAGATGGAAAGTACATTCTAGCGATATTTACCTTACTTCGGGGCTATTTTTGTTCCACGCATCAATTTTTAGGTCTTCAGAATTTCTACTACACACGAGAGACGGCCAAAAAAAAAAAGAACCCTTCCTAGATTTCACGCTTTCACTGATTAATGGATCAGCTTGAAATCATGGCAGATAAAAGATATTGACATGGTGAGGGATGCGAAGAGGAAGTTGTAATGTTGATGTAGGTTATTAAAGATAAAGTTGAGTTTGGGTCATGCAATTACATTTTGGAAGAAACTACTTGGAAATGTTGATTAAGCAGTACGTAACGTTTGGTTTACAGTATACTGAGAGGCTTTTGACTCATCAACATGATAAGAAATTGACTCAATCATGCTGGAACACTGAACAAGGAAATAGGTACGTTGGACTATACAGATATCATGCATATGCAGCATAAAAGTTTGGTCCAGATTATCCAGCTATTTATTTTCATGTTTCGAATTATGGGAATGTATAAAGCCATCCTATTCGGGGGACCTTTCTTCTGTAAGAGGAATTATTCCAAACTGACATTTACAACAAAAAAAATAGTTAGAAAGCCCACAAATTATTTTAACCTTTACCGGAACTCAACTTAAAAAAAAAAGATGTTCAAAGGATGTGTGGATAACATGTCAGAGCTATTATCAATCATATCACTGAACTGTTTATCGAGAATCCTCTTCTATGCAGCACCTATGGTATTAAAAATGACCGCCCATCCCCCCCAAAAAAAAAAAAAATAAAAAAAAAAAAAAATAAATAAATAAATAAAAATGAAAGTAAATGAATTAATAAATAAATTACCTTTTTAGTTGATTCATTGATTGAATCTAACATTAATTTTCTTTTCATCGGTACAATGTTATGTACAAAGGATACATGTGGTGAACATAAAGTACAATACAGTAAATAATTCAGAAAATAAAAGGAGGCGAAAACGCGTAAAGCAAAGCTTGTGCTTGGAACGCCCTTAAACACAAGTTACTTGAGTATGAGTTTCGTATATATATAGAAGGAATCGATTATAGGGAAGAGAATACATTAGATGGAGAAAATTGAGAAGAAAGTTAGGCATTGGAGGATAAGTTCATTTGAATTGAAGTTAATTAGATTGCATATCATTTTGAGCATTATGTACAATGTGTCTACAATGACATCATCAATGATTGCTAGACAAGAGTACTAAAATAGGCAGCATACATATCATTTTAAAGTGACAGTAAACTGGAGCTCCCAATCAGCGCCATCTTTGAACAGGATTTAATAAGTGTCTGTGCCTCTCATTTTCCCATCATGTCCCATTCTAGTTTACAAAAGATTAGAATGTACCTGCACACAATTTTCCACAATGCCAATTCAAAAATGATAGTTTAAGATATAAAATTTACCTATTATCCAAACAAGCTGTTTGTCAAACTTCAAAATAAAATGCAATTAATTTTCAAATTATAATCTTAATTTAGCAACCACTGCAGATTGCGCTGTTCAACTTCTGCCAGTTTAATGCCACACTTAAAGTCGGCTAACCATTAATGATAACTTATCTTGATTTTTGATTAATGTAGTTAGCTAGAGATGACTAACTTTGTATAATTCTACAATCAGTAGTCCCAACCTAACCAATGCAACATGTGTTTTTCCTTTCATCTACTCAGTAGGGACAGCTGAAGAAATTATTATTATTATTGTTATTTTTTTAATTTTTTTAAATTGCTTTCTCCTCTCAGCAGCCTCCATATTTTATCCTGCTTTTTTTGCTTGGGGATAATTGTCAGATTTAAGGTCGTATCATTTATCAATGTCTATTTTTATTTCTGACTTTTCCTTGAATAGTGATAATTGTGCAGACTATCTCACGAACGCGTGACGCATTTCAGCTGTTAAATGTTTCCAAGGTGATTACGCGTTTGTTTTCTTTATAATCTATATTAACAAATATGACAACGACTAGAATTTAGAAGAAAAAAAAATCCAAGTAAGAATATAGTTTTGTAACCCAGCCGTTTGATGATTGTTTAAATCTAATTGATTAATTTCAAATTACGCATTAAGCTTTCATGATTTTGTGAATTGTCACATGTATTATTCAATCAAATAAGCATTTTAATGGTTGTCAACTGAGTGCATGGTCCTTGTAAAATGCACACATTTTTCATTCTTTCTTTCTCTCTCTCTCTCTCTCTCTCTCTCTCTTTCCTTTGTTCTACCTCTGACAATTTTTCCACTTATCTTCTTCTTCTTCTCTTCTTTTCCTTATATCTGCTTTCATCTTGCTCTTCCTCTCTCTCTCTCTCTCTCTCTCTCTCTCTCTATCTCTTATTCTATATCCCCCGCATTCTCTCTTTCCGTTTTTTTGTTTCCAGCTTTCTCTCTCATTTTTTCTGTCAACTATATTCTTTTTATTTGTTTATCCCTTTCCTTCATTTCTTCTACGTTCTCTCATTTTTTTTTAATACATGGCATCGTATAATTTTTGACAGATATCAATTTTTGAACTAAAAAAAAAACCCTCCTGTCACTGTTTACATGGTCCATGCACATGAAAATTTGATAGAATATGTGTGCTCGCTTCAGTGAAGTATGCCTTCAACTGGGTAAAAGTGTTTCATTCTACTTGTGTAGAAGGCTTTGATAACTAACAAACAGACACAAACAAAATGTATTAGCTAATCAAGTTTAATGTGTAAACAATAATCTTTGGGGTTTTTTTTTTTATTTTCTTTAATTAGAAATTCCGCATGTGCGTAAGTGAGAAAAATGCGGCCGAAAAAAATTACAAGTACCTATTCTTTTTTAGTGTAGACAAAAATATGGCAATTGATGATTCTTTTCAACTGATTCTTGTGCCATTGACAATATTCAAAACTTAGTTTGCACCTAAAAAATAAGTATTACATTAATTCAAATATGCAGCGGCAAACCACCTCCACAAAAAAAGAAAGTAGAAGCGTTTTTCTTTCTTTCTGTTTTTCATTTTTATTTTAAAGCGTACTGTATTTTAATATATAAGTTACATTTACTGTAACTTATAAACATAACTTATAACACACAGGTAAAAGTGAGTACCTTTGTTGCGTCATGCATCCCCACTTGTTGCATTTTTTTTTTTTTTTTTTAATACAGGGTAACATTGTTAGTTTCAGAACTGATTTTCACAACGGCCCTGTCAGCATTTGTACATGACAATATTTTTTAACGATCGACATACAGAAAAAAGAATATAACCCCTTGTCGAAATTAGAAGCAAAGAAATTAATTAATTTACGTATATACAAAATACAGATGTGAAGAAAAACTAAGAATAATTAGATTGAAGAAAATGTTAAAGTTCAGAAAAACACACAACAAAACTAAGATAAAAACAAAAACAAACACTAATTTTTTTTTAAAATAGAAACGATTTAACGATTAAACTTACTGTTTAAAACTGAAAATTAAAAATGAGTGATTTGGAAACACTTTAGACTGTTAGAAAATAACAACATTTGCCGGGATTGATCATATCTAAACATTTTGATGATGATATATACATCAACTATTAGTTTGGGTTATTCATGCAGTAACAACCATTTCTTTGATTCACAATAAGGCTGTTCCATCCTGTACATCCCATGTATTCATAAGTAGATTAGCAGCATTGTTCAATAATCTTAATGTATTATTAAGAAAGCCATTAATTCGGAATCTAGTGTCAAATGAATGAATCGGTCTGGTGAACAAATATTTCAAGTATATCGGGTGCGAGATTTAATACATTTTACTTGCCATTCATGTAATACACAAAAATCCGCGGTGTTATTGAGGCGATTTACTGCGGCATTATCATGTGAACGAGCCTAAATGTTACCTTAGGTAGAGTTCAATGTGCAATTTAAAACGTTCACAGTGCGAACATACCCCATCTGCCCCCCCCCCCTCCACTCACACACACACACGCACCCTCTCCTGCCGCGTCAGGGCTTCATTGGCAGAAATTGAAATGTCACAGCAAATAGCTCAATTCAAATCTCACGCCGCGGAGACTCCCGTTGTAATACTAACAATTATCTGGGCACTCAGTGACAGAAGATTGAGAGATGGGGCCAGGAGGAGTTAAAGTTTTATTGATATCTTCTTCTTCTTCTGCTCGATGGTAATAACTGCTTTTTCACCAATCCTCCTCTGTAAACGATTGGGGAATAGCATGGTGAACGGCTATAAAGTCAATGAATTGTCGTTGGAAGGGGATATGAGATGAGGCGAGGCGAGGTGGTGAAGTGAAATTTATGCTTTTTAATCTATCATTTATCTATGCTTGGTATACAATTTATAAGGTGTATCAATGATTAATCAGTTTAGAAGTAAATCCTTTAATAGTCAGTCAAGTTGGATTTCATTCAAATATGATTTCAGGTTTTATGTTAATTGGCAGTACAAAAAAGGAGGTTTAGTAAGGAATCTCGAGATGTATCTGTTCTATTTTCTAACTCTTTTCCCCCTTTCTCTATGCTATTATATATTGTGTTGTTGTTTTTCACCATTTCACTAATTTTGTACATAATATTTTTATTGTCATCAGATCCCGTGTAATGCTGTTAAATGATATATTGTAATAAAGTGCCTCGAAAGAGAACTGCTTTTTCACCAATTTTCCTCTGTGAACGATTGGGGAATAGGATAGTGAGCGGCTATAAAGTCAATGAATTGTCGTTGGAAGGGGATATGAAAAGAGATGAGGCGAGGCGAGGCGAGGCGAGGTGAATTGAATGTTGTTATGGGAGTAATGAAAACGTGAAGAATGTCAAAAGGCGACGAAATGAATAGTTGGTTGGATTAAAACGCACCACGGATGAATGAGAAAGCAAAGATTTTTTTTTTTTTTTTTTTTTTTTTTTTTGCTAAAGAGATGTGTGACAATTAAAAAAAGGAGGGAGAAAGTAATTCATGGAACCAATTTGGAGTTAGAGATTTCAATACATCAGGCAGAGAAAACATCCACAGGTAACTTTCCAATCAAATCAACGTTGTACGGAGAGCACACTTCTTCGTTTGATTGTCTGAAAGTAGGTCAGATTCTTACACGGGGTGGACCTGGGATTTTAAACTCATATTCAAATGCTTTATATATCGTTATGCACATTGTATTTATTTCATAGTACTATGGAAATGAATTACGTTGATATGGACATACACTGAGATAGGTAAACACCTGACCATCAAAATCAAGATGTAAAAAGACAGAAAAAAAGCCACGAACAGGAAAAAAAAATCAGCCAGTCTTAGAGATTTAGCAATTAATGAGACCCTTTATCATTTCATAACCTAAATTGAAAGGGGGGTGGGGGGGGAATCTGATCGGTTTAGGTTGAAGGTCCTATAAACACAGCCTCAGTTAAATCAAGATTCCAAGATTAACAACCAGCAGGGCACATTAAATAACCTTGTGATGATCCTGATAAATGATTCTGGAAAAAAAAAAAAAGACAAAATAGATGCCAGGCACTGAGGCAAAGTGAGACAGACATTCACGAGCTAATGTTTATAATCATTTTCACCCGACTCGAAAGCGGAGATTTGCGCTGACGGGAGGGCCGCAGCGGCACGGAGGGAGATCCTCGTGAAGGGAATTGATGTCACTGTGCTGTCAATCTAATAGCGATAACCCGCTATAGAGATTCTGTGTACTCGAGGTGTCATGCATGACTTGACAAGGAGGTCAAAATCACCACTCTCTATGAAGAAGACGAAGATATGTGTACGCTATTAATCACCCTATTTAACACAACAAACGTTGGGAACGTATCTTTCTAGTAAACCACTTATTTCCATCATCTAAAGGATGCTATCAACAAGGAATCTTCTATTTCAAAAAGGTTTTATAAAAGAGGCTCAGAGAGGTGCACCTCAGAACCACACCTACATTTTGCAGAGAGAGTGTAGTCTAAAAACAAACTTTATCATAAGATCTGGTTCGCAAAAAAACCTTGAGTGGCCCCAAAGGTACCCCCTTTTCGTGAATTTCAGGATAGTCACGAGTACACATTTCAGTGTTAAGTGACCAATGGGTAATGCCACCTAAACCTACACCAGTTGGCTTCTTTCAACTCGAGTGTTTTAGTTACCCCAGCTGTATATTCATTTACACAATAGTTTGCCAGCTCTTTTGAAAGCTATGCTTCAAACGAATGTAAATGTTTCCATATCTACCTGAGATATAATCCATCTACAGTACGAGGTCATATATGATTAATATGTTGCTAAAGGAAAATAGTGGTCTCATCAAGCTGTAAATGTACCAAGTGGGCACATATGCAATAACTCAATCGCCTACAGGATAATTGAGTATTGTCATTTCATTGTCTATTAAACTGATTTGATAACAGTACAATTTTTAATATATATATATATATGGGTGTGTGTGTATGTCTGTGTGGGCGGGTGTGTGTGTGTGTGTGTGTGTGTAAATATATTAAAAATATATAATATATCGGATTTCCTGTTACGCCTCACAGCTCTATACGTTAATTAAATCTAATTGTATTACACAAACCTGATAAAAACGAATGCTGTAATGACTTCTCATGAGGAAATAAACTGAATTCAGTACTTTCATTACCTTTCAAATAATGGTGTAATTTCTTATCTCAAGATTTTATGTGGAGCTAGTTTACACCATGCATCTATTTGTCATGGTTGCATTGTCACTGTTTGCATGAAATTTGTTGGAAAGACGAGATAATTACAATTGTTTGCATGGAGTTATTTGGCAGCATCAATACAATTAGTAAATGTCTACCAAATGCTTTTTTCTACCTTTTGCTTGCAGCTTCAAAGAATTCAAAGTAGAATCAATGGGTCCAATATAATAAAATATTTGGGCAACAAGTGAAAGGTTATCAAGTAAATTGTATATCTATGGCTCCTCGTAAGTCAGGCATGCCGGTTTGCAGCTGGTATTGTTTAAGAGTTTACAATAGGGTTATACACTCAAACTACCATTATCAAAGCGGTTTGCGCACCGAGGCATAAATTTAGCAGGCCCGTAAATAGGGAGGGGGTGCGAGGGGTGCGTAGACACCCCCCCCCCTCCCCCACCGCTAGCGAATTATACTTCTACGTAAAATGCTACTGAAAATTAATTTGCAGAAAGAAAAATTCGAACATTTCCCCCTATACCATGGGATGGGGACACGCACATCCACCCCCCCCCCCCCTCATCCTCCTCCAGCTCGGGCCTCCTTGCCCTCAATAAGGCCAATCTAATGTAATGTCTGCACCCCAGGTATAATTCTAGTTACGGGCCTGCTTAGTCAAAAGCTTTCTCTCCCTGCTCACTTTACATGTGGAGGCAGATTTATGCCTGATTAACTTCAAGGGTTTTTTGTAATTTCTAAAATAAATTATAAGCCAGTTCGTAATTACAATTTGCGCATGTGCAGATAAAGGTCATTTAGAGTACAATTGACCTCTAATTGCTGTCATTTTTATGCGCCCGCAATATATCATAAAGTGTATAAAACAGCATTTGCAGAGCTTCAACATTTAAAAGAAATTTCAACTTTCGGTCGCCTCGCTAAATTTCTCGACTACATCTCAAGGGTTTCATAATTTTGCTTCTTATTGTTTGCCCCGGGCGCCATAATCCCTAGATAGATCCCTAGATCTATTAGCTTTAAAAAATATATTGAGTACAGTGTCATATACAAAAATAACAATTTATTCTTCATCATGTCAATGCAAGTAAAAGCTTAAACTAGTAGGAGAGAATCTTGCAAAATACCAAATGAAAGCTTGATGATGAAAGAAAATTCCTCATTTTCAAATATGCATTTACTAAAATCTGACAAACTCCTGTGTGCAAGGACAAAGCCTTTCTTTTTGTTGCTAAATTACATTTGAATAGGAGTGTAAGTTTTTGCTAGTATATGGAAAGCGACTGCTAGCAAGAAAACAATTTTCTGCTTCAGTTCTTTTTGCTAGCAACTACATGGTTGGAATATCTGAAAGTGCAAGCAAAATGCTATAGAAGTATTTGCTAGGCCTTGACTTTTTTCAAATTATTATTATTATTCTTAAAGAAAAATATTAGATAACGGGCAATGCCCCTATAATAAAGAAAGCAAATGGTGGCGTAAATTAGGAAGGCGGATTCTTTTTCATTTACTCAATCTCCAGCAAGTTAGCCTTTATAATGATGATGTAATACCACTCGTAAGGCCTTTGCCTCACCAATAACAAAACAGATTGTGTAAAGATAATCGGAGAGAGTTTGTTTAATAATTCAACGCTCCGTAAATCATTGTAAAGATTGATCAAACAGTTCGGGATTTTATTCAAAGACAGACTCACCGAAATGCAGATGATTACATTACTACCATAACACACACGTCACATAAATTCGAAAGAACATTCTTTCTTGTTTGCGCGTTGTGTTTCCTGATTACCTCTGTTACATATTTAGATTGAAAATATATCATTATCCACAAGATACCAGGCGAGTCTCAAAGTTGCATGTGACCACATTGCCCTCACACACCATAAATAATGTTCCAAAAACTGTACTCATCCGTCGCAAAAAATTCCCTTTGTCGCATCTCGCTCATATGAAGCCAATTAATCCACTAAAAATAGCAGTCGTAATTCAAAGGGCCAGTATTTCACCAACCTCGTTACTGCACTGGTCTGCAAGACGGGATACGACCACTTAATTAAAACCATATGAATGATATATATGCGTTTGTCTACTTATTATTAAAAACGCCAACTGTTGTTGGAAGGGGCGTCGATGGAAACGGTTAAGGGGTGTGTCGCACCTCCCATTTAAACAAATATGCCGGCATATCTGATATTTTTATCAGCAAATTTGTAATTAAAAAATAAAAGGAAAAAAATATTTGAAAAAGCTCTTCATGTTAAAAGAGAATAACCCTTTTTTACCCATAACCTTGGTCCGACGCCCCCCCCCCCCCCTCCAAAATGCGCTGGTGACACCCCTGATTATAACAGCAATCGAGATATATTGTCGACGGCAGACAATATAGAGCAAAACATAAAAGCGGTGACCTATCTTGCGTTTACTTGTCAGGAAGTAAAGGGTAATATATAAAAAAGTTTATTGCCAGTTTGCGATTTTCTGATGCCATTATTAGTTTCCAGAGGGAATGGTGTAAATTCATCAAATTTCCCTTCCATTATTACTGCTATGGAAGGGAAACTTGATAATTTTACACCATACCCTCTCGAAAATGATATTGTTTCTGAATATTAAGTCCGGTAACATATTAATGTGTTCATGACGATGGCTTGCTTTGAAAATGTATTTTTGTGCATACCTTGACGACATTCTCTAATAAGTTTGCTGTTTGAAGGATAATGTAATGTGACAAGGTTTATATTAAGAATTAGTGGATGGCAGTGTTTGATAATAAAACTAAACACTGTCGACGTCAGTGTTCAGATTTCATTAAATATAGATTTAGAAGCACTTATTACTATTGTTCTTATCCGTAAAGGGCTGGTCAGACCCCCGGAAAACATAAGGATAGCAATAACGAGATTTCTGATTATTGAAAAGGTACATCCTACAGCTACCTATTAACAGACACGAGCATACTGACACGTACACAACATATTAGTAGGGTGTAACTTTAATTGAACATCTCGTTATCGTTATCGTTAGCGGTGACGTCTGACCAGTCCTGAAGTGTCAATACAAAGCACTACCATCTTGAAAGTAGGAGTTTGAAGTGAGGGTGAAAAGGGGGTTTTTAGCGAGGAACTTGAGGAAGAACAAAATAGAAGGGAGAGAGGGTGTGTGAGAGAGAGAGAGAGAGACAGAGACAGAGAGAGAGAGAGAGACAGACAGACAGACAGACAGACAAAGATAAAATTAAGGAAAGATAAGGGAAGAGGTCAGTCAGACGGGAAGGAGAGAGACGGGTGTGGAAATGGAGGAGAGAGGGTCGATAGTTTTAGAGTAATCTGCCTCAAAATGTCAAAATCAGGTCTTTATTTTCAAGTTTTATGAATATGCAAATACACCATATATGAATATTCATTTTGTCTCGTGAAGTGAGAGATAGTAATAGAGCCGCGAATTGGGGGGGGGGGGGGGGAGAAGAAAGAAACCAGCCCCTGTTCTGAATTTGGAGGCGTATTATCTGATTCTTGTGAAAATGGTCTGCTTTTGAGGTTTCAACATCATTTTTGGATTAATTTTATATATTCTTTCTCAAGTTCCGCCTCTCTTTTATTATCACTTTTTATGGAAAAGTGCCTCCCCCCCCCCCCCCCCGGACAATGATTATAATAACATATATTTCAGATGGCATTAATGAAGTGGTATTTTTATTGATGATGTTATTTATGTTTATCTCACGATCTCAGTTTTTTTTTCTTCTATAAACTACTTCTAGATTTCTGCATCATGTCTCACACGCTGTATTTTAAAAAAAGGTGATGATCATAATTTCAGTGATCAGTTATTTTTTGAGAGGAACAAGTGTTCACTGCATAAAATAAAAAATGTGATAAAACAAAGTGATAAAACCGCTCAAAACAGGTTCAGGTGATATGCATGTAATCGCTACATGCTCAATATGGGAGCCAATTATAATCATTATTTGATTGTATGATAGCTTGTTTTATCGTTTTGTAGTGTACGCAGAGAGTTCAGCTATTAGGACTGGAAAGTTTTCAGTTGATAAGTTGATGGAATTATATAATAGACGAGACTGTGTTGTAATTAGAGCCTCTTTGGAGGTTAGATTCTGAGATCATTTGCAACCTGTGCGATCACCAACATCAATAGAAAAGTATACGCTCCCACAATTAGCATTGAGAAGGAGGCACAAGCCCCAAGATTTGGGGAATACCCTCGGCAGCTGCTATCCTACGGGTGGGTCACGTGACCAAAGGCCCCATGAATCTAGGGCCATTGGGAGGAGCTACTATCCTTTCTTGTTTCATGACATTGTTGGGAGTTTAGACTGTTTTATCAAAAGTTCGTCACACTTTGCGATATTCATGAATAAAATGCCTCAGGAAATGAACTTATTGAACGGAATTAAATGGCGATTAATGACAAATAAGTTGTCTATTTGTTCGCTTCTTTAAAAAAAATGGTTAAAAATAAATGTATCAAGTTGATAAGTAGCAATACATGATATACTTCCCATGGGAAATGAATAGATGTTCTTTAATCGTGACCTCTAATGTATGCAATAAATTCACGGGACAGTAGCCTGAGGAGTCAAAAATGCATTACGTCAGCTAAGATTTCGGTTTTCTTGTGTTTCTCCTTTGTTACTATGGAAACAACGAACATTGATACGATTGTCTGAAATTGCAAGCATTTGACCCATTTATTGCCGTTTCATGTTTGTCTTTGTTTAAATCAGTGTAAGATTTTTGAAAAATATATATTTAACTCATTTTAAAAATCATGTATAAGGGGTAAATTTGTATCAAATGTCAAAAACAAATTAATGTATAAGTCTCTTAAAAATACTTTTGTGTGTAATATATATATATATTTTGGCCCTTTGCCTAGGAAAAACATCCGTTAAGACCCGGTTCTTATCAACATGCAGATGTGAAATAAAATAAATAAAAATAAAAAAATCATTTAATACAGATATTATAAGTGATATGGATACATTTATTTATTTGTCCTTGAGGCATAAGTATCATTTTTTCTCTCTCTTTATTGGTACCTTCAATGCAAATATTATAAGTGATATGGATATATCTGTTTATTCGGCCTTGTGGATTCTTAACCCACGAGCAGGGGCGTAGCATGAGTCCAGCCACTTAAGGGACACTGCTATCAATGCGGGGGGGGGGGGGGGGGCGGCACCGGTGTTAGTCGGAAAATTCAAAGCGAATATACTAGGCCACTGATTATGGGGAGGGTGCGGAAAGGGGTCCTATCGCATTCTGTCCTTTTCCTTTTCGTCTCTCTCTTCCCTTTTCTATCCTTCTCTCTTTTTTAATCTCTGGGTTTTTTTTAGCCATGCGATTTGGGGCACGTGCCCCCCCCCCCTGCAACTACGCCACTGCCCACGAGTTAGATCTTACAAGCATTGAGATGTTTACAACCAAAAATAGAAAAGAAACAAAGAGAGGATCATATAATATTCCACAAGGCAGTTATGCCCACAACCCAGTTTCTAACACCCCTACCCCCCCCCCCCCCCACCTCCACCCCAAACCCCTCAGAAGAGTGTGTGATGTATAGGGGCATGCGTAAACAACGATGGCAGTGCGTGGAATATATGAGATCATATTTCTGGTTCTAGTGTTGTCAATGTAAAAAAACGTTTATTGCGTTATGGTAAAGACTGAAACGGGACACCGAAGCAGGAAACGTGTCCGTGTCTGGCCAGAAGCGTTTTCATTTTTGTGCACGTCTAATGTTTCCGTGAATTGTTTTTTGTTTGCCATTCTTCTTCTCATTCTATTTCTTGGTTTTCGCAGTATTGTTTTTCTTGTTATTTTCTCCTTCTCATTATCTTACATTCCTCCTTGTCCTTCTTCTTCATAGCCTTCTTCGTCTTATTCTTTGTTCTCTCCCTAGTCTAATTTAGGCAACTTGTGCTTTAAAAAAAAAATCTTTACTCTTTCTTCTAATAACTCCCCCTTTTTAAACTTATCTTTCTCGCTTTTCTTTTTTCTTCATTGCTCTTCTCCTATTCGATTTATGACTTATCTGAGTTTTATTTCTTCCCCCCTTCCCTTCTCCCTCCATATCTTTCTTCTTCTTCCTTCGTCTTTTCATTCTTCTCCTCACCATTCTCCTCTTTCGACATAATTGAGAGAGTCTCATTACCTCTAAAAATCAACTTTTCACAGTACCATAAAAAGATAATAAATTAAGGTATATATATATATATATATATATATATATATATATATACGTTGATTGATCAGTCCTTTAGTTTTTTTTGTTTTTTTTAATCTCCTACCTCGGTTTCACTTATCTTAAACAATTTTGAAAACATACAGGCCTTGTTTCCACGGCATTTGTAATTCGAGGACTTATAAATCAAATGGAGACTAGTCCGAATACTTTTAGAACAGTGAAGATTCGTTAAAATTGAATAATAAATGATTTAGATGTGGCGTTAAAATGACACAGTGGACTGTATGATGCATTGCAATGTCAAAAAATGTTTCACTTAATGTATGTCTGCATCTTAGTTGTTGCAGTTAAAACATTCCACGAGTGAAACAAATATTTAGATGAATGCAGGACACCTTGAGAAATGACACGCGGTGACAATTATTGGTCCCTATAAAGTAATTAGAACCGATGCTCCCTGCACCTCTCCTCTCTCTCTCTCTCTCTCTCTCTCTCTCTCTCTCTCCACTACTTTCACGTATTTGCCATTATACTCATACTCATGATCGTTGCATCTTGCAGGCGAAAATGTTTCATACATTAAACATAATTGTAGTCGTGGGTAAAGCGCATAATCATAAACAAAAAATAACACCGTCAAGTATACGTTCACGTCGTCTTTAATCTTTCTTGTCTCTGCACCTCGAATCAAGTGCAATCGCCAGGTAATCTAATCATGGCAATTTGTTGGGATATACGGTGCAGCATATATCCGGGAATCCCGACTCGGGTTTCCCGATTAGTTGTCGATTAGCCCAGCGGTGCCCTCGGATTCCGCTCCGCTCTCTCTGGAGTGAAACCCTGTCCGTACCGGGTCAAAATTGCACAAGAGAATCGCGGAGGAGGGTTTTAAGGTGAGCAGGTGAAATGACGAAGAAAGAGGGTGGCAGAAGTTGACGAAAGTACGACGGATAATCATGACGGCTGACGGATTTTGAAAAGTCGGAAACGGGTGTTGTATTCAAGATCCAAAATGAGATTTGGTCTAGTTGTCAGCCTACGCAACGACCGAAAAGTTCGACCCTGGGTTGCGTCATTTGGATAATGACGTAAAAGTTCGGTCCCCTGACGGACTTAATGAGACATGAATGATACAGATCTGGAAAACCGGCATTACAGAGTAAAGTAAGAATGTCCTAAATCTGTGGAACGTATCCAATTCATTTAGGAAGAGTGATGATGTCTCATTGATAGAAAGTGGTCACGTAACCCATTAACCCGGTACTCTGAGTTTCGAAACCAAGTTGATGCAACGGTGTCCTTTGATAAGATATTAATTTCCCCTCGAATTCAACTTAACTCTTTATCTGCCACTCAGATAGCATACATGTGCCACAGTATATTTCCCCAAGGGTAGTCTTTTCAAATGTATGCAGGCTAAACAAAAGATTAAAAAAACACACAAAAAAACAACAACTAAAAGCATCATTAAAAATACTCTTTCAATCATTATGAAGCATTTTATTTCAAAAGAAAATGTAACTAAATTGTGCTTAAAATCTCATATATTAAGGAGAATTTTTTTCATAATTTCAAAGCCTACCGCACATACTATACGATCGGTCTGCGATCCGATTTCGGGGGAAAAATATTACAGCATTTGATATAAACATTTAAACATATAAAATATTTTTGACTGAGATTCTAAGTAGTTATATAGATAGTAAAAAAAAAAAAATAAAAAAAAAAAAAAAAACGGCGTAAGTGGGAGCTCTCTAGTCGGAGGAAAGGCCAAATCGACTCCGAGTCGTAGTGACGTCGGATCAGTCCTTCTATTTCTACGATTTGAAACTGATTTTGCCCTTATTCCAGGGTATAAGGCTGGCAGCGCACCCCAACCCTATTATGTTAAGTATTGATATTATTGTTCAGAGCCTGATTTAGGTAGATTTTATTTGTCAAAATGCCCATATTTAATGCTATTACAATTTATTTTTAAAAATCGGAAGGCAGTCAATCGTATAATGTTCGGTGGGGTTAAGTAGATGTTTGAAGCAAACCGTCAAAAAGGTAAACAGAACTAGTATTGGGCCACGTGTAAAGGCCAACAGAGCGAATCTGAACCCTGTCTTATAGTATGCATGGAAATTAAATTTAAAAATATGTTCGAATGTACCATTCAATAGTTTATGAATGAATTATAAATAATTAACCTGTCCAAACACTTTTAAACACGACGCAACGAGGCAAAGTATTTTGCCCCCTCGCAAATATCAATGAGTCATTGCATACTGTTGTTAATGACACTACTGCAGCCCCAGGAAAATTTTCAAATTTCCTATTTTCGGGTAACAGTCATCTCATATTCGGGCACCGAATATGTGATTTCAGTGTACACTTTCACTACAAAAAAAGTGTCAACATTTTGGCTCGTTTGCTTCGCTCGCTCGCAAAGAGAAATAGAAACTGGAAAGTTGATGTTCGGGCAGAAGGTGTCAGCAAGTACCCTATGATGACTTGCAAGTTATAAGTAGATGGGTGAAAGGAACATCAGACGTCCTACCCATCCCATCCTTTCTGACTCATATAGGACCTGTAAAAGGTTCTTCTTCTTCTTCTTCTTCTTCTTCTTCTTCTTCTTCTTCTTCTTCTTCTTCTTCTTCTTCTTCTTCTTCTTCTTCTTCTTCTTCTTCTTCTTCTTCTTCTTCTTCTTCTTCTTCTTCTTCTTCTTCTTCTTCTTCTTCTTCTTCTTCTTCTTCTTCTTCTTCTTCTTCTTCTTCTTCTTCTTCTTCTTCTTCTTCTGGATCACACCATTGGTTCGTATGATGTCTGCCTCCCTTGTTTAAAAAATAATATAATGGGTAGAAAGATAGAAAGATAATGAGATTGTGTATGGAAAAGGGGAAAGACAGGGATGAAGAGCGGAGGAAGACAGATGAAAGATAGATAGATAGAGAGAGAGAGAGAGAGAGAGAGATAGAAAGAGAGAGAGAGAAAGAGAGGGCATTTAACATTTGAATAGTAATATAATACCCAAGATATAAATCAATATGAGATACAGAGAGAAACGGATTGTAAAGATATATAGATAATAAAAAAGAAGAGACATAGAGTATAAGAGATTCAAAGAGAGAGAGAATATGGGACGCAAAATTATTCATGTAGAAAATACGAATGTGAAATTTAGAGTAGACCATACCTGCCGCCCCGAGATATATTATATATGCATATCTAAGAGTGGCGCCTTCGTTGAGATCCCCAGCACTACTTTAGAAGCATGCATCACAAAGAGGTTAATAGCCGGAGTCCACGGGTTAAGTTCTTGCTAGCAGGAAGAGTGCCATAGTCTACTTAAACTTTTCGATCGGATCGCATTACAGTGAGATTTCAGAAGAGGCCAATTTCACCTTCACTTTATCACGAAGAAGGGCTCACCTGGCGTGCGTTCAGCAGGTAAAATCATGATAGGATGTTGTTGCAAATCTACTGAGATAAATCCTAAATCTTTTGTGCGGTGTTCGTTATGCTTTCCTTGAATGTTTCTTAAGGAGGCGATGTTTAACAATAAGGAAGTAAGTATGATGACGTACATGAATTTGAATTTGGATTTTATTAAACATCACTGATTTACATCAACATTCTGTTCATAAACATATAACAGAGTGTATCATACATATAACAAAATATGTTATATGTACATGTACTCTACTGTTTAACCCAATTTTTTTGTATAGGTATCAACGAGTTTAAACGTTATTAAAAAGGTATTAGTTAACTTTCTGTATTGAAAATGAAAAGGGTTCCATTCTGCACCGAACATTTTCTTTTCTTTTTTTTAACCTGTTTGCAAACGGGCGAATGGACGAAAGTCACTGGGAGAGAAACAAAGAGGCAGACGAGGGACAGACAGACAGAAAAAAATACACATAAACCTTTTTCTTTTAATCAAACATTCCGAACTTTGCCTGCTTGTGCATGTTACCTTGCTATCTGAAACAATTTGTATTTGTTCATTTATCACAAAATCGTTGATTGAAAAGCACCTTTTCAAGGCTTTTTTACAGAACGGTGTTTGTTTAATATACAAAGTGTAAAAAAAACAAGTAATATAATCACGAAGTAAAGTTCGAGTTCTAAATGGGCTGCGAAACTTCTTCCTCTCGGTCGATCGACTTTACTTCCATTGAGTATTTGGTTGAGAAGGTCATCGTTATTCGAACACCCCGCATAACCTCGTTTTATCTTATGGGAAATATGAGACAGACATTTCTAGACCGATCGTCTGCAATATTATATAGGCGTTGGAGCCCAGAGAGCACGCACGAGCTGCTGGTTGAGAAACCGGGTTGGCAACAAAAAGATAAAGTGAAAGAAAAAAAAAAAGAAAAAAACGAAGGGCTATGCAAACTTACAAAATTTTATTTCAAAATTGTCGTGGGATAATGCAATCTGGATTTCTTTGAAAAAATATAAAAATCCCCATCCCCCAACAAAGAAAGACAAGACAAAACGATTGGACTTAATCTTCCCTTTGGATCAGTTTGTAGTTTTATTGAAAACGCCAACGTCTTCGCAAGAACAGACAATCAAAACGAAGAATATAGCATCGGACTCAAATTCATCCCGAGGCCATTCTACTTATTGTCACTAAGTATTTTTTCCCCGCCTGAAATAGTGTAACAAGAGAAAAAACTGACCAAATCATTATAAATCATATCGAGAATAATCGTAAATTGTTTAATCTCTTGGCGATCATCCTCCTTTTGGTCATCATATTATGTAAACTATACAGGAACTATTGATTGATTATGGGCTGCATCGTTGGATTTATTTCTTTGAAAATGATTTCAATGTATTATCTAAAGAAAAAAAAAGCAGGATTACTTCAATATAACATTTTATAAACATGTTAAGATGGCACATGCGTTTATCATTTACAATTAAGATGCAGCTGCGCCAAATAACAACAAAAAACACGCAACAAAATATGACCGCAGGGAATTGAATCAGCTGACATCAAAACATCGTCCCTTATGAATTTCCTTGACCATTTTGAATAGTCAAAATTTGTCAGGAACATATTTATTATTAAAATCTGAGTTGTTATGAGTTTTTTTCCTTGAATCTCACCCACGTGCAAAAAACAATTAATTAGTTGTTCCTATCCGAGCAAACAAAGTTGTAACTGTTCCTTTTTAAAGACAATCTACTTTGATAACATTTTTTACCTCATATCATATATCTTTATTCTTAGTTAACTCCTTTAAAAAAATAGTACATATAATTACGAATCTATTTTTCTTATGGTATGTTCCTTTTTCTAAGTCTGACATTATATATATGTGTGTGTGTGTGTGTGTGTGTGTGTGTGTGTGTGTGTGTGTGTGTGTGAGCCCTTACATAGATACACTTGTGGGGTACAGAGAACAAAAGAGCACAATGATGGCCTTTATTCCGTCATGCTTGTGGGTACAAAATACAATAGGAGAAGTGCTTGTGGGGTACAAAGTACAAAAGGAGAAAACAATACAGTTCCCCACAAGTCAATGTGTGTGAGGGTGTGTGTGTGTGTCTCTCTCTCTCTTCTCTCTCACACACACTCTTTGCCCTGTGGTTGTCTATATTTTGTCCACTTATTCCAGTCGTACTTGCCAAACCATTAACATTAACTATATATATATATAACAAATTTGGTATAAGTAACAAAAAATATGTTGGTTTTACACTTCATATCAAATGATTATATAATTACCATTTTGTTGAGATCATTGTGGTTTCCTTTATTAACGACCTTCTTTCAGCAATTATTGCTGAAATAAGGTAGTAAAAGAATCACAAAATCATTAATTTCATTATGCTTGTAACTCACTGTTAATTTTATCGTCGCCCGTTAAAAAAAACAAAAAACACGCAAATAATAGGATGAAAACAGACTTCCTTGTGAGTCGAGTGATGTAATTGGCCTAGCTGCAGAGCAGTAGACAGGTTTTTGATTATGTAAAGTGTGATTTCATTTGACATATATAGGAGGGTTAATGGACTGTAAGAATGCCGCTATTCTTTGTGTCGCCATAGGCTAGCGAGCAAACATTAACTATTGCCATGATTTTTTTCTTCTTTAAACATGAAAATGGAATTGTCGGTACTGATCAAAAAGTTGATTTTTGCCCCATTTCCCATCCAGTCAGTCTATATTAACCTGTTGTCTACTGGAGCCGGGTGCTCCCTGTATTAAGCCTATGAGAGTGAGAGAATGCAGTTGTCAACGGGTTAATAACTGCGGGGATGGACTTTATTCCCAAAGGGGATTTCCCGTCTTTTAATAATAGAGATTTGAATATGAGTGCTGTCAGGTAATGTTCGAAGGAACTACAGGGAGATCGAATAGTTTAAACCCCGTCACATCGAGGCAACCGACAACAGACGGAACAAAACACTACATTTTACCGAATAAATGGACGGATAGGAATCGGTTTGGAGTCGGGTTGGCGGTAGGACTGAGGTGTAATGGTAAGAGCTAAAAGAAATTCGACAAATGAGTGAAAGTAGAAGAAGGTATGGAGGGATAAATACTTGTATCCAAAGTTTATCTGAGTGGGGTTCGGTCTAATGGAAATCTGTCCATTTTTCTTTCTTCTTTTCTTCATCTTCTTGTCTGCTTCCCTTCATTATTTTCTTCACCAATTTTTATTCCTCCCCTCCTTTACTTAATCATGTTAATTTTTCTTTTAAGTTACTCTTCTTCTGATCAAATCCCAGCTGGCAAGTCCGTTAGCAGATAATAGGTCTTTAGTTCAGTCTGACAGTGCACCAGTCCTCCATGTCATATATATGTGTATATATATATATATATATATATATATATATATATATATATGAATAAATAATGATGATGATGATGATGACGATGATAATGATAATAATAATAATAATAATAATAATAATAATAATAATAATAGTAACAATAAAAGAAATAATAATAATAATATTGATAATGATAATAAAACAATAAATCTAACAATATTTCAACAATAGAAACGTTGCGGGATGGGTGATGGGGCAGGGGCGGATCCAGGATTTTGTAAAAGAGGGGGCACGGGCCGGTTTTCCCCCTATGTAGATCCCCCATCAGATGGGGGATGGGGAAAATGGGGTGCGATGGCTCAGTGGTGGAGAAGTGGTCTCGTAACTGGTTCCTGGTTCGAAACCCAGTGGATGAGCTAGTGCCCTTTGATAGCCTAATGGCATTAGTCGCCATTACCAAGTCCCTCTGGGAGGACCTACATTCGTCAGTTCCCTGGTTGTTTATTTACAAGCAGATGACGCTTTCTGTGCAGTCAAATATTAAAAATAAACCATCATCATCAACCATCATCATCGTAATCAAAACTATCTGACGACAGATTATTGTTGAATGGTCGATTTATATAGTCGAATTATATATTTTAAACCTGGACTAGACTCTTTATTTAAATTGAAACTCGAAGGTTTTTTTTTTGTTGTTTGTTTGTTCTTGTTTTTGTTTTTGTTTTTGTTTTTGTTTTTGTTTTGTTTGTTTTTTCCCTCCAGCTCCTGTAATATAAAACCTCCATGCAGCAACCGTAAGACGACCAATGCTATAGGGATTACATCATGTTTCTACTGACACCAACGTTGTAGATTTTGTATGTACTGTAGAAATGTTCTGGGGGAAAAAGGAAGATAATTGAGGAAACCTTACCTTGCTTGAGGAGACTGCTACTAACTGGATGCGCACCAATTCCGCCATTCATCTGCTCCTAATCTAGATCACCTTATACACATGCGATCAAGCGAAGCATTGAACCCCACGTGTTTCTGCTTACCATCTTACCCGGCGATCGACTTCTCGAGTTGGAAAAGGAGCTAAAAATCGACAGACTTCCGCTGTTTGATGATTAAACGGCTTATACTTCGAAATAAATGTTACTTGGTGGTAAGATTTTTTTTTTCTCCCTCTCTCCTTTCACCGTCGAAGCTCATGGAAAACTGTCGTGAGCACGCGACAGACGTACTGCATACTGCGCCTAAACTCGATTAGCTCGAGATGTAATTCGTTTCGTCCCTGTCTGTCTCTTTGTATATCTCTGTTTGTATGTAAGGTTTATGTCTTCACCTGTTTTTCTCTGTCTCCCATCTCCTGTTTAGTGAACAAAATATGTATTTAACATGTTTAATGTGACTGAGTTATCTGTTACTTGACTTATGTAAGGTATGTTTAAGTTATGCCCTCTTTACTTTATGACCCGTTTTCTGTATGCGATACGTGCTCTTTCTTTATACCTTTATACAAGGTTACTGATAAACACACGATGCAAGAATAAACTGATGAATTATTACCTCCTCCCCTCTCTCTCTCTGTCTCTCTGTCTCTTTTTCAATCACCTTCTTTATCTAACGGTGACATCTCTCAACCCCCACCCCCACTCTCCCTTTCTTGTATTTTGCCAACTCTTGGCCCCCATCTTATCATTCTCTCTGGAACCCCCACCCCCACCCCACCCCAACCCCGTTCCCCCTCTTTTTTAAATCTAAAATTCTATTAATCTCAGTCATCTCTCTCTCTTTCTCTCTCTCTCTCCCTCTCTTTCCCCTTAAATCATTCTCTCACGCGACCTCAGAGCCCCGAACATGTGACAGCAATGGCCAGGTGGTGATTTCAACTTGAATTAAGAGCGAGTTCACTCGCCACAGACACTGTTGGCCCAATTCAAACCCATGCTTGAAACAAATAACGCGGTTTCTCAGAAAACATTTCTTTCTACATCTTTTCTCCAATATGCCTTTACATGTAATGTTTACTAATTTGCTTTTCCTACCGTTTGATGAGATACCGCATGGTCGCTGGGTTTCAGTGATTCTTGATTCTTCATCAATGATTCATGCCATTATCATGATTAGTACGAACTCTGTACCTACTCCTTTGGGATTTCAGTTTACTTTGTTGCTCTTTCCAAATACATGTAAAGAGCAAATACATGTTGTTGTTTTTTTATGTGTTTGTGTGTGTGTTCCTTTTCGCAGAAAACTCAATAAATACCCTGTAAACTCAAGTAAACAGTCATCTAAGTGTACATCGTAAATACTTTCTCTCCCAAAAGGTCTTTTGTTTTGTTTTTGGTTTGACATTCTTTCCGGAATCTAATCAATTCATTGGGATAAAGTACGGTAATACACTGTATCACTAAAGCCTAGGTTACACTAGGGGGATGACGGGTTGCCGACCATCACAACCGGAAAAAAAAAGCTGCAAAAAGAAACTGTCGACAGGAACCCCGAAATTTGAAACATTCTTTTACTCGGCGACTTGTCGCCTATAGGTTGCACATAGGGTGACCAATCGGTTACAGACCGGTAGTCTACCTTTATACGACAGCTTAAAGATCAGGAGGACCTTCTGCCGACCAGTTTTGATCAGAAAATGTTATCGAAAACCTTTCATTGGTTAGTGACAAGTTGTTAACTAACGGACACCCTCTCAAGACTGCATTGTATAATAATGGAATCAGCAGCTCAATGGGGAAGTAATGCTTTCATAAAAACCTTCTATGATCACAGACTGACTGTCGTTGGTTGGCGATTGACCGCTGCTATAGTGAGACTCAGGTTTTGGCCGCTTGAATATTGAATGTCATGAGCATAAGGTTTTTCATTTATTCCCACTTCATATGATATGAATACATGTGAACACTGCTTAAAGGCAGTGAATACTATATCTGACTAACCACACTCAACACTACACGAAATAATCGAATTTCTCACAATTTTCTATTTTTCTTTTACTTGTTATTTTAATCAGATTCAGATTCAGATTCAGATTCAGATATTTTATTGTCCAGTTGTAGATAAACAAATGTGACCCTCCACCACAAAACGACCAATAAGTCGCAATGGAAGTTTTATAGTAAACAGCTGAAAAAGGTGGTTTGGGGTAGAAATTTTGATTTTAAGTTTTTTGTATTTTCTGAAAGTTCATTTATCAATCTACCATCTGACAAAATTTCAGGTTAAAATATCTTGTTAAAATATGTTTTTACTCTAACTAAAAATGACCATGTTTTCCTGGACATTCAAACTTTCTGTGTCAACTTGCTGGGATTGTACTTCACATCGCTTTTCTGATATAGCTTAAGAACTATGCGCTGTCTGATATTCACATTCTAAAGAAACAAAGAAATATATCTATTCTGAAGGTATGGAAAGTTTCAACCCAATCCAATTAGTACTTCACAGTGTATGCTAGAGAGTTTTGACTCAACCTTTTGTGTGACAAACAATAGGACACAGATTAGGCGCTCTTAAATAGTCATTCTTCTTTAGAAGCCGTTTTCTCTATTATTTTGGTCATTAGCCTGTCTGACACGTTGGCATTCTTATTGTAATTTACAATGGTTTGCTTAGTCCAAACAAGACAAGTTATATATCATTTTAAAGCTTAGAATCTAAGCTTTCAAACTGTGTTGAAATTTTAAAAACCCAAATTTCCGACTTATTGGTCGTTTTGTGGTGGAGGGTCACAAATGGAAATTCACATTGTTCACATTATAGAAGGAGTACATAAAAGTTGGCAAAAATAAACAAACTACTTAATACAGAAAAGCAAGAAACAAAAAGAATGGTGTACCTTCAAAAATGTTGGGTAAACGATTAAGACATTCAAGAATTATTTGAATTTCACTTTAACTGTTATTTTATAGATGACTGTTATTGTATGCTAGAATTGCGGTTGAAACAAAATAATTCATGAACTGTGAGGTTCGACAGGGCAAAGACATGTTTCTGTTTTTGTTTTTGAGGATACCATGCCATATGATTAAAATGTTGGATGTTAATAATCATTTTATCCCCATCGAAATATCATTTTACATAACTTGATACATTGTGTGTTGGAATATCTAAGAAGAGAACACATCCATTCTGTTAAATATGTTGTTAAATGAAATGTGAAGTACTTGTAGGCCAATTGAATGATGTTATAAAATCATCATTGGAAAGATACTTGATAATGGTATCTGAATAACAAAATACGTATAGCAGTCCTTGGATTTCAACCAAGCTTTTGTTGCCACATGTTTGTGTAGTCTCATGTGCCCATACTCGAGTGCTTTTTATACATACATATATGTATGTATGTATAATATATACATAATATACATAATATATATATATATATATATATATATATCATATCATATATAATATATATATATATATATATATATATATATATATATATATATATATATATATATTATATATATAAATATATATATATATATATATATATATATATATATTATATATATAATATTAAATATTATGTATATATATTATGTATATTATGTATGTATATATAAATATATATATATATATATATATATATATATATATATATATATATATATATATGTGTGTGTGTGTGTGTGTGTGTGTGTGTGTGTGTGTATGTATTGGGGAGAGGTGGGTGATAAGTTTTATAATTTAAAAAAAAAATCAAAATGTATTCGATAATTATAATATTTTATGCAATCTTATCATCAATGAAACGATGAATTAAATTGGGATGTCAACCCTCCCTCCCCATCCCCCGAAAAAAAGAATTCATCACTGGGTACGCCACTGAATGCGAAACCGTTGGTTAAACAGCATCAGCTCTATAAACGCCTGTCAAGTTATAGCTGGACTGATGATAGGGGTGAACTTCACATCTACCCCCGACAGTGAATGACCTGATGAACTGTAGGCACGAGCACCCGTTGCGATGTAATTACAAGCTGCAGCGTTATGATTTATTCAACGTGTTGTTTACAAGAGCTAAATAATGTGATCAATAATTTTATTGGCAAACATAATGTAAATTCATGGATAATATTGTAGAACCTTCAGAGCTTAAAGGGCAATCCAACCTTGGTAATAAGATGATTTGTGTGAAAGCAGAAAAATAAGAAAAACAGGATGGTGAAAGTTTGAAAGAAATCGGACAAAGAATAAGAAAGTTATGGATGTTTGAAAAATGAGATCACTACATCTATGCGAATCTCAAATTGGCAATTTGGTGAGTCGATTGTGACATTTTTGTGGACAACTCTCCCATTTGTCATACACAAAAATATCATTAATTTGCGGTTTTCTTCGAGGCGCTTTTTCCGTCGGGGCAGTACTCAAAATATATTGGAGACAGCATATTGTTATAGGTCCTCATGAAAGAAAAAAATCCTACTGAGTAATACATTTTGAAAAAAGTGACATTTTAGTCATTTTGTGTGTTGGAGCGAATGGGGGAGTTGTCCACAGCTACATCACAGTGACATTACCTATTTGGCCAATTTGAAATTCCCATATGTATAGTGATTACAACTTTCAAAAAATTATAACTTTCTTATTGCTTGTCCGATTTCGTTCAAACTTTCACAAATCTGCTTCTCTGATTTTTCCTCTTTCTTTCAAAGCAACTTGCTAATAAGGTTGGATTTCCCTTTAATTATACTACTGGTCCAAATGTTATGTTATTTCACAATAATTGTATTGCAGAACCATTGTGTAAAAGTTAAACATATATATCGATTTCTTCCTTAGAAAATATTTAATGTTTATTCTTCAATATTTTAATATAATTGTCACAGTGGAATTGAAATTGTATTTACTATTTGCTTTTTGTGCCATTGGTAGTGAATGGTGGTTAATAGTGAAATAAGAATGCTGTTTGATTTTCCAGTGTGAAAGTACCATTGTCTATGGTGTGAGTTATAAAGTTTAAGTATAGTATGTGGAAGTGGCTTTGTCTATATAGTGTATTTAATGCTGGAGCTAATTGAAATGCATGCCTCATTTTATACGGAGACGAACTAGAGGTTTCGGCGACACCAGATTCCATTGACTGATAGATTGACAAATTTCAAATTTTAAAAAGGGAGGACAGCTCTGGGGAACTTTGATTTAAGCTACGCAACCATTATTCTTTCATTTTCATTTTTCACAATTATATATGTATGCACATATATCTTTCTCTCCGCTATACATTTAATAAAGGGCAATACTATAGTGTATTCTACAAGTTCATGTTGACATTAAAAGTGCCTATTATTTATTAATGTGGCTATCTGCTGTTGGCACGCCTAATGACTCGGTGAAATAAGCATTGATCTGAGAGCCAGGATTGTAGAAACAAAGTATATAAATACAGAAATGATATCCCCCTCTTGTATAACAGCATGCATGACTAACAGTTCCGTACGCTTCCAAATGTAATACCCCGGTCTTAGCTGCGGTATTTATTACCAGGGTACAATACATTTTAAGAAATACATCCTTCCAGGTTCCCATTTGCTACACATGGGTCGAGAGTGGAAACTTCAAAGTGATATGTTTGCAATGATCATTTTCTGGGCTTGAACCCATGATTTTTGCATCCGAAGTCCAGAGTATTAACGTCTCGACTATAATATAATCATGGCAACAATAATAATATCAAAAATATGATAATAATAATAATGACGGCGATGATGATAATAATATTGAGGGCCAGGAGCGTCACGACGTGACGGACTTGAGCGCTATACAAGAAGCCAACATTATTAGTAGTCGTATAACAACAATAACAATGTAATATTAATGATAATGAAAAATTGATAATAATAAAAAATAAAAATGATAATGATGATACTACTACTACTACTACTACTACTACTACTACTACTACTACTACTACTACTACTACTACTACTACTACTACTACTACTACTACTACTACTACTACTACTACTACTACTACTACTACTACTACTACTACTACTACTACTACTACTACTACTACTACTACTACTACTAATGATAATGATAATAATAATAATACAAGAATGATATTGATAATAATAACAGTAAGGATATCTAGATTTATATAGCGCCTAATGCTTCACCGATGTCTTTTAGCGCTTTACAGATATTACCCCTGGGGTAATATCTGTAAAGCGCTCGGACTGGGCCAGTCATCAGCCCGCACACAGTGTATTTAGCTTTCCTACACCTTGGAAGCATTACAGCCAGGCGCCTTTTTTACAATGCTAAATAAACCACTGTGACTTTTGCCTCTTACTGTCCACTCATTTAACACCTTTTTGGAGAGAAGCAATGTCTATAAAATGTCTTGCTAAAAAGACATAAAATAACACAATAAACCTGCTAAATTGAAATGCATTGATCATTGGTAGATGTGAACGTATTGTGTTAACGAAATGTGATGTCTACGCAACAGATGAAAAACCTACAATAATATTGCCTTCTGCTAAAGTAGAAAAATGTAATTCGCCCAGAATTAAAAAAAAAAATACATGAAGCTAATGAGATGATATAAGTACAGAATTAAAGGGGAGGTATAAGAGAGAGGTAGGCTTGAAATAATTTCAAAACAACATGCGTCGAACAGTCGTTTCGATAAATATCGTATGAAAATTTCCGTATAAATAACAAAATAACTTAGAAAAGGCACCACACCCCGAGTAAACGCCTGGTTCAAAAATTTATGTTTCAATTATTTTCCGTTTATAAATCGCATTATTTCAAAAGGAATTTGGTGATGTAATTAAAGAAGATGCGCTTGAAAAAAAAAACAATAACAGGCAATGGGGTAAAAATTACAAGATTTGTGTTGGCTACCGGTCAACCAGGAACTCTGGTAAAGTTTAACACATTTTGTGTTCAAATTTTACACGGAGTTTTTCCAGTGCATAGTTTAACGAACCCACGGAAATCCGTGTATTATGTAAATTCAACACTATCTTTTAAAGACTCCCATCATTGTCAAAACGTGCGCCTTCATTCACGTTCTTAGTACAAGGCAATGACCTCGCGTACACTCACTCGTGTTCACTCGCAAACTGCGAACACGAAGGTTTGGAAGACAGGCAAAAACAGAATACGTTTGGTTCTGATGTGATTACGATGGCTTATGCTCCTATCCCACGTCTTTTCCCCGCGAAATCCGTTTGCATTCAGTCAAATAAGATAACAAGAGGGCAGCCGGGGGAGTGAGAAGAAATGGAGATAGAGGGAAAATATAATTCACCCCTATTTATAAAAAAAAAAAGATACAAAGAGTTAATGAGATAACAAGAGGGGAGAGAGAGGAGAAAGAAATGGAGAAAGAGAAAAGTAGAGAAAATGGGCCATATTAGGAAAGAGACATGGGACAGAAAGAGAAAGAACGAGGGGGAGAGAGGGGGTAGGGGCGCAGAATCAAAGCATGTAAAAATACGTTAATGAAAGCACAATCCTTTATAGAGACTACCTCCATGAGCACTGTAGCCCAGGGGTTGCCATGGTTGCTGAAGGTAGAACGCCAAAGCAGGGTAATTTGACTTTGACATGCCCCCCGTATTTCTTTAATTTTGTCAGCATGCCAGCCTCTCCAACGATATATGGGTTACAAATGTGACACTTTCTTCTTCATTCCCATGTTTTATGCCTGGTTTATTAAGGAATGTATCTTTAACCCGGTTGCTTGCTTGTCTGGTAGAAAATTATTTCAGCAGGGTATTTTGATTTACTCAAGAAAATGACGTAGGTGAAAACCTTTGACCGAGATTTAATCAAAAGAAAACAACTTGACATTGGAGTACCCTTTTAAGTGCTTTTCTTACGGTCACACATTAATTCATCTTTTCTATTACGCTTCAAGCCACTACGTTGTTGGAAGGAGGAAAGAGCAAAAATCTAGATCAATTAGGATTCGGAAAACTTTATCGAGACACACTGATCAGGCATGATACATTTTGAGTGACAGTTTTATGATACTGTCTGTCGTTCCTGTTGTCAAACCCATGATAGTATATGTTGGTTTGTTTGTTTTTCACTGCATACAGAAACATGCATTCAGCAAGACATTCATTCATTCACTGGTCTAACAATGGTGCGCAGACGTTTGCCAAAGATAAGGGCTTAGGGTTGGCACTGACATTTGGATTTAGATCGCAGGTTAAGGGTTAGGGTTTCCGGGTTGTCCATAGATGGGGGCTGAGTGAACCTGAACTGGCCCGTTGTGACGAAGACACTGCGAGAAATAACGAATTATTTCAAAGCTGGGTCATCAAAAAGGTGAGGCGGTGAGGAGGCTGGGGAGGGGGGGGGGGGGGGGGTGGTGTTGACTGAAGCCAGCTTCATCCTTCTTGTATATCAGATAAAACACTGATGTTATTGTAGGCCTGTGGTGTTTGCTCCCAAAAACCTTCGAAATAGAAAGTTATAAGATAAAATCGAGAGTGTAAAAAAAAAAAAAACACCAAAAAAAAAAAACTTTGTTGCGTTTCGGGGATGAAGTAAAATACTTCCAAGGTTTGAGATTGAAAGTAATTGGTTTCCTATTAAGTTAACTGAGAGGCATAACACTGTCATGTGGCAGGAAGGATATTTGGTTTCTTCGTGTCCCCGTCCTACTTTTCGTTGATATTCTTTAATATGGCCAACCTCACTCTATCCAGATAATGCGATTTGTATTGAGTAGACGACATATTCTTTCCTCATTAAAGTTAATCATCAGTGCGAGCCTCTCCCGCGCTAGACACCAACAAAAATACTCCCATCGTCTCTCCCGCTGCACCGTCCACTCAATTTACGGGAGCAAACATCGTGTAAAGCGATGGTAATGATAAGTAAAAGACCTTGGGATCTCAATGAAAATATTAGATTTGAAAAATATGATTTTCATCAGGTAAACATTTCAATAAGTATAACAAATACAATCTACTTGACTCTTGAATTGAAACGAATATTTTAACGATTTGTCCGGGTGTTTAAAGAAAATAGGCCGCAGGGATTCGACAACAAATGTCGCCACGGTAATGAATATGCAACCGTTCCTTGCGTCTGTCGTAAACCAGGAGTAATTTGATCAGCAAGGATGTTCCTATTTGTACAGGCCCCTCTTATATAGAGGGTAGACATGTCTTTCGAGGATAATTCGACGCTAACAGGACGCTTTGGGAACCAGTTAGCTGTCGGATATCATGAGGCATATCCCATCAACCGGGTTGTGCATCAGCGCCCAGCGGCCTGTCTGAATGAAAAGGACTTCGAATAAGGGGACAGAAACAAAGAGAAAAGAACAGGGGCAATCGGAGCACCCCCCCCCCCCCCTCCCCAACATCATCTCCTAGCAGCCTGCCTCAATGAAAAGGATTCAGAATGAGGAAAAATAAGTAGAGAGAAGTACAGGGGCACTCGGATCACCCCCCCCCCCTCACCAACAAATGAAGGTAAAGGAGGGGGGGGGGAGAAGAAAGGGACAGAGAAATAAGAGAGGAATAAGAAAAGGGAAACTTGACAAGAAGAAGTTATGATCACCTCGCTTACTCGCCACCTACACATAGGCCGTATTAATTTGCATTTCATCCATCGAGTTAGACTAATGCCCCCTCTGATGAAGGCGATGTTCCCTCAATGTGTCGGGACGCACTCTACGCCACCGAGTAACAACCGCTAGTGGTGGGAGAGGGTTAACCTAAAGGCGATGTCGCTCTGTAACAAATCACATACGAGCGCACATAATCATGTGACAACTTGGAAATTTATGAATACCTTTGCAATACAATTCAGAGGAAAATGCCTGCATCAGCACTCATGGTTGGGTTTCCTCAGTACAAGAACTGTTACACTAGTGCGAATCTTCTGATCAAAATTTTTAGTAGGCCTGTGCATGAAATATTAATAAACTGTAAAAGAGAAATAGTTTATATTCTTTATTCTTATGTTTCAGTTTTTGTGCAAATCCATTTACGCTGTTTCAGCACATTTTTTTGGTTATAATTATCTATCAGTCTTTATTTTGTTATAATATCATAGCTTATAATTAGCATGTGCTGATGTGCGTCACCCTTATGTGCAATGACCTCTTTAATGAATTAATAGGCAAATCCTGCATAAAGAAAGCTAATAAACAATTCGTCTGGCGGATGAATATAATAGGCAGATAAATAGATAGATAAAAAGAAAGTAAATAGATTAATAATCAGATGAAGAGGAAGAAGGGAAAACAAGGGAAAGGTGTCAATGTGGAAAAAGAAAAAGGCAAAAAATTAAGTAAAGAGAGAGTGGGGAGAAAGAGAGAGAGAGAGAGAAGTGGGGTGAGGTGGAGAGATAGAAGGGGAATGGGAGGAGTGAGAATGGTAGTGGGTATTTAGAACTTTGTCAACTATATCAGTTTAAATTGCATTTTAGCAAAGAACTTTCATCGGCTTGTTATTGCAGGTTGGTCGTTACGCAGAAACGTCATCGATGCGTCAAGTGGGGACCTATTATCCAGTGGATATACTTAACATGCTAAATCGATGAAAATAAATTTAGCGCAGTGTGATTATTCAGCAAATGCCAACGCCTTTATAATTGTTTATAGAGGCAATTCGTTTTGCTATCATAGGTCACCGTAAACCACTAATCAATAGTATAGGTTTTCCCGTCCAATTTCATCAGAGTTGCATTCAAATTCATGAATAGGCATTCAAGTTCGAACGATTTTTGTCAACTCTCTGCTACCATGGTCCATTTTCATTCTTTAAGCTTTCAATTTCGTTTTATATCATTCGTTTTAAATCTTATTTCATTAAATTTAGAGAGAAATTCATTCAGTTTAACGACGCGAAGTTGTTATTCAATTTCCCGCCAGCTGGATAGACGTTCAATTTTCGTCCTAAATACCAATTTCAATTTCATTTATAGGCACACACATTCGCACTTTGAACGTTCGAATTCAATTAACATAAACAAGTTCTGTAGTTAGGTGTAATTCTTACCTCATTTTGTCACGTCACCTTTTAACTGTTTTTAATTATCATGATTATATAATTTCATTTTCATTTTCAAAGTTTCATTTTCAAAGTTCATTTTAATCATATTTTATATATATATTTCTTTCTTTCTAATCTTTTCCTCCAGTTTCACTTTATTCCCTAACACTTACAGAATGTTTATAACTCATATTTTTTTTACATGTAAGTTTATTATGTTTAGATTTTTTTTCAGATATGTCACGTTTGGGGTTTGATACATATTACATTATATCAGTTCTAGGTAGTCTTACTGGTTGTCAAATGCTTCAGCCAACCTAGCTCTGTCCGTATTCGAGGTATTCATGTACTCTCCTCGAGCCGCCGGATAGTCGTGTATAAATGAATATATGTGTATGAAAGTGGAGTTATACGAGCTGTTGCTTGGATGACGGTTTGTAAGAGGAATGAGAAATGTCAATATAAGGCAAAGGTCCCATTTCAAGGTCCATAAAGTTTGCATAATTTATTCAAACAGGTGCAAATTACAAAGAACATAAGCAGTGACGAAAAACACTGCCCAAATGCTATAAATGCTTGCCTATTCATGAATTCGAATTCCTTAACGCTCATCAGGGCGGTGCTGGTGTGAATTTGAATGCATTTTACATGCATTTTTAAATTGAACGGGCTTTTTACACGTTTATGTGAGAAAATCATGAAATCGCATGCTAATCAAATTAAACTGAATGAACTAGTTAGCTTTTTGAATGTTGATCTCGGTGATCATTCAAATTCGCTCGAAAGTGAATGATCGCATCGTTAAATCGGATGCAATTTTGACGAAATTGGGTGGGAAAACCTATACTGAAAGGAGAAAATGCATGATCATGATGATTAGATACAATTGGCTTTCAACAAAATACAAACTAGGTGACATTACTGTCCTGGCTCTCTACAGGTAAAGGCTGAAATGATACTAAGCCAGCATCCATCAGTGGCGGATCTACGGGGGGGGGGGGTTTAGGGGGTTTAAACCCCCCCCCCCCCCCCTTGGGCTGCCAAGTAAACATTTAATGTGCATAGGGGGAAAAAAGAGAAAAAATACAGCATGCAAGTATGCTTAAATCGCAAGCTGGCAACCCTAAAAATGAAAAAACTCCCTACTGTGGGAGGGGGGTATCCCCCCTCCCACACCCTCCCCCTCGCTCGCTTCGCTCGCTCGGGCTCGGTCGCTACGCTCCCTCGCAATACCCAGCTCAGCCCCTCGAACCCCTCCCCCCTTGGAAAAAAGCTAGATCCGCCCCTGTCCATGTTATATTGCTATTAAATCAAATTTGAGTTTCCGCACTTTCCCGCAGGTTTAATTAGAGCAAGTTATTCAAAATAATGTGTTTTTGATACAATGCATTCATTCGTATGTAAGTGAAAAATGTATAGATATTTGAAAACCCTTGAGACTTTCTCACTCGAGTTGTTTTTCTTAGAGAAAACTTGCAATGTCCTCTGATGTTGCCAAAATTCAACCATTCTTCTAGGATGTAAATGCCATAGTAAGTGTTATGTTTTAGTCACGCGACCTAGCAATATCATGCCTAAGCATGCTAAATTTTGCGGCTTTCTGAGATCGCCTTCATCGCAGGCTTTCGCAAAACATCCTCAAGACTATTTTTCTTAGGTTTTTCTATGCTCTCCAATGTTTTGTTGTTGATTTTTACAGTAAAGACATGCAGCTGCAGTCTGTTGACACAAAAATTAAGACACCTTACCTCTGACATGTCTGAAATGTATAAACTGAGTCATATCGCAGGACAGATCTCAATGTCTCTTTACCAGGAATCTCTTCTGAGGGGAATTTTAACCTCGATCATGTGCCGATCGTATTAAAGATATAAATAATATCAATGGGAAGACAGCAGTATTTCTTGTTTGCTCCATCTGCATCCTTCCCATTCCAATTCCATTTTCTCTCACCGCAACACTTACCAAAGACGAAGACCTTGGATAATTTTTGTTTATTTTCACTGCACCCAACTGATGGGTATCTATATCTGCCTCACTTTTTCGCGGCACATTAAAAAAGAAATACACTCGGTTAGAAATCGATATCTACGATCAATTTTAGTCAGTCATTGTCGCCTGCATACAGCGTGCGACGATGAAGGATGGGAAGTAAAGTTGAAGAAAACGAAACTGTGATTTTACAATGGAAGGCACAGATTGTACGATTTAGATTAAACTTTTTTTATTCACAATGAAAAGACACGTCATGTGCAGAAAACAGATTTAGATAACATTTCCTAAACAAGATAGAATTTAAAAAATGGATTCAAATAAATTTTGATAGCAACGTGAAAACATTTCTGGTGTAAAAACAAGAATGAGTTTGAGTATTTTTTTTTTTTCAAAATTGATCTAAAATCTGTTGCAGACCTTTTGGCCCTGATCTATTACGAACCGATGATGAAGGGTTTGGGGGGTTTTTTAAGTTGATTTTTTTTTTCTTGGAAGTTTCTTTATCTTTATGCCTATTCGTTTTTCAGTGGCTTTAAATGTAAATTTTTTTTTAAATTTTTTTAAAAAGGAGGTGAGTAGAGCATTATTAATCTTATACTCTCTCCCTTTCTCTCTTCCATTGCCGTATCCACGACTTTGGGGATCATCTTGTTCACATATCCGTGTCTCTACTCGTTTGCGAAATTTCCTGCCTTTAATTCCACCCTCCCCCCCCCCCTCTCCTCCCCCCCCTCTCTCTCTCTCCCTCTCTCTCTCTCCCTTTCTCTATCTCTCTCATTCTCTCTTTGTCTCTCTCTCTCTCTCTTCCAGTTATTTCTTCTGACTATTCATAAAGAGTTTTTTCTTCTTCTTCTTCTTCTTCTTCTTCTTCTTCTTCTTCTTCTTCTTCTTCTTCTTCTTCTTCTTCTTCTTCTTCTTCTTCTTCTTCTTCTTCTTCTTCCCCTGGAAATTCCCTGTCAGTGCCAGATCCGTTTAACCCACTTTGCTTGTGTGCCCCCCCCCCCAAAAAAAAAAAATAATAATACAAAATCATTCACAGCAGTATCTCAACATGCCTTCATTACTCACTTAGTCTGTCTATGGGATTTTCGTCATTCTTGTCAAAAACCACCCTTCACAGCTCTCCAAACGCTTTCTCATGTTACCTCTCACTGACCACTCTTCACTTCCACGCAGCTCTCAATATATGCTTTCCAACTTTGACCGCACTTCATTATGACGATTTTGACCGATTCATTGATGATTTATCAGACAGCTAAGAACCCGTGGTATGTGCCTGTGCATGTGTGATCATGGATATATAATGGGAAAACAAAGAAATTACAAATAAGAGTGGAAATGAATAGACATTAAAATGAGAAGTACTACGAAATGTCAAAGTAAAATTAAAATGAATATAAAAATATATTTAAAGAAAAAACCCAAAGAAGCAAAAAAAGCACAACCCCCCCCCAAAAAAAAAAACAAAAAAAACGACAATGCGGTCGTGTAGGGCCCTTTTGGGGGGGGATTTTTGTTGTTGTTACTTTTTTTCTTCCACAATACTTAAATAAAATTGATAACAACTGAAACACCTCACAATACACAATTATTCCTATTTACTTTACCTTAATTTCTTTATAATGACCTCAACACAGTTCATTCTACAATTATTGCTTCCCCAATACAGTCTTTAACACGTTGTATGCCAGTCAAAATACTGTTCTGTGTTATATAATATGTGGAGAGTATGTGCCAAATTGCTCCAATGACACAGTATAGGTTAACATAAGGAGGACTCATGAATTCATGCATGGTATGTTTTTGCAGCGAAAAGGCCTGAAATCGACCGGCCTACCACTTAGCGAAAGAAAAACATGAGCCTGAATATAACATTGCAGCTCTCTGCTTAGATTTTGCTGATCGTGATTTTAATCTTAAGCTTGAGGGAGTGTTAGAAGGCGACACATCTCAACAAAAATAATACGCTTTTCCCGCAAATACAATGTATTTAATCGTCTTTTGGTTGTCCTTCTCTCACCCGCTCTCCCCCTCTCTCCCTCTATCTCTCCCCCCCCCCCCCCCTCTCTCTCTCTCTCTCTCTCTCTCTCTCCCTCTCTCCCCATCTCTCTTCTATGCGAAAGCATGCTTTTTGAGTCAGCTTTCCCACTTTCGACTGTCTATCGTCATGATCGTCCGGCGTGAATTGCCAATTGTCGGAATTCGAAGATTTCAATCTTTAATGCAACTGTTCTGTTTTCGCTGTTAACGAGGATGATAATACAAGTATAATAATAATAATAATAATGATAATAATAATGGTAATAATAATAATAGTAATAATAATAATAATAATATAATAATAATAATAATAATAATAATAATAATGGTAATAATAATAATAACAATGATAATAATAATGATAATAATAATGATAATAATGATAATGATAATAATAATAATATTAATAATAATGATAATGATAATAATAATAATAGAAAGACTGTTTCGTTGAAGAAACTGATTTTCATTATGTTTTTTACTTTGCAGATACCGTTACGTAATTCACTTGTCGATATGTGCTAATTAATGTAAAAACCGGCAGAGCACTATGGGTTTTCAAGAGGCGACATCTTGCGATGTTTGTCCTTAATTTTTCTGTGCCAGAATGCCTCATTTTGGGGACATTCATTTACCGTTTCTCCAGTATATCCTGCTAAGAAGTGAGTACAGCTTGGTGTGAATGTAGTATTAGAATGAGTTATGCAATTGTGGAAATAATGGATGTTTTAATTTTTGTTCTGAGTGAAATTGACTCTCGCTTGATAAGAAAGTACACGTGTAATGTAGATAGTCTTTTCTGCAGACCATTTGATAAAAGTATATAACTATTTGACATGTATTTTACATATCGCTAAGAATAAGCAGTATATCGATATCCAAGGGTATTATTTTTGGGGTTAATTTAGCAGTTGGATATTTACAATTAACAAGAAAAAGCTAATTTTGGTGGTTTATTTATGCCCGTATTGATAGACTTTTAATTAATGGTCTGAATTAAGACTAACTATTGCACACGGAGATTGTGGGCGTACTGTTAGTTTTTTAACAACACATGGTATAAGAAAGGGAGTGTGAATTTATGTTATATTATATTCTAGTAAAGCAATTATCATGAAGTTAATTCTTGTCTTAGTATTTTATGACTATCGATAAAGTCATGCATTTAAAGAGTTTTCTGTATGGGTTTTAATACGAATATTGGTGACTGAAAAGGTGTGTCACATCATTTGTTTGAAGGTCAAGAGGAATTATTTGACCTTGTGTTGTCATTTATAAAACCAGAATGTCTTGAAGAGAGATATTTGTAGAAATATTATGAAAGATACAAGATGCCATTTGGGTGGTTAAATATTCATATATGTATTTAAATTAGTGTTCAATTATGCACGAGAACATGAATATTCAGGCATATGCATTTTCTGTTTTAGAGGCTATATTATGCATAGAAATGATTTGAGGACAAAGTTATACATATACATGTATTTAGTTTGATATATTTTACTATAGGAAATTTAAGACTTTAAATTCAGATAAGCATGTTTTATCAGTAAAGGAAAATATTATACGTCTCAAGATGTATGCAACATTTAATGATTTTAGTTTTGAGGTAACAAACCATTTACATGTACTTGAAACTGATATAAATGAGTCAAGTTGACTTATGTATTTATGAATGCTTCAATTTGTTCTTTACAGATTGAATAGAATAAAAGACTATACGATTCCAAACGGGGTATACTGGCTGTTCAGGCTGTTCATCTTTTCTCTCAGCGATCCAACAATTCAATTTCTCACTGCTAACCTGGGATGCGACAGGAAAGATGACTGATGGAAGTGACCTGAAGTTCAAGCGAAGGGGTGCCAAGTCCAGATTCACGAGGTTCGGCAATGCGACAGAGCTACTCATTTCTGAGGGCCGAAGTAGGGCGGAGGCACAGAACTCCTTCGAGAGGTATGAGCAGGCATACCAAGAAGTGCAAGATGCTCATGACAAGTTTACCATGACCATTAAAGACGAGGCAGAGTATGATAGAGAAGAAGTCTGGATGGATGATGTTCAGAAGGATTTTCTGAAGTTACAGTTCAGGTACATTGACTATGTCAAGCTTGATGAAAGTGCTTTGTCAAGTCCTGCAGCAGAAGACACCACTGTCAATGTTCATCATGGTCATCAAGGGACTGAAGGTTATAATCCTATGCCTGCTGACAGCAGACAAGAGGTATATGAACAGGAAAGCATGAGCCACTTTAAGCTTGAAAGACCGAAGCTACCAAAGTTCAGTGGAGACATCCGTGAGTACTGCATCTTTAAGTCAGATTTTGAACATGTCATAGGTAGCAAATGCAACTCCAGAGATGCTTTGATGATTCTTCGCTCATGCCTTCAGGGCAAACCTCTTCAACTCATCCAAGGTATTGGACAGGACTATGTTGCAGCTTGGGAGCAGCTAGACACCATATATGGGGATTCCAGATATGTAGCAGACACGATCATCAGTGACATTTCGAAGTTTAGGCCACTGAAGCAGGGTGAGGATGCTAGGTTCTGTGAGCTGGTGAATCTAGTGAGGAGAAGCTTCAACACCCTGAATGAGATTGGGAAGCAGAATGACATGGACAACAGTCATATGTTGGCCATAATTGAGAGAAAGATGTGTCCTGAAGACCGTAGGCTATGGTTTCGAGACCAGGATTGCAGGTCAGATGTAACTCTGCAGTCATTAATGAACTGGATGGCGAAGGAAATGCGAGCTCGCATGAGAGCTTCAGCGCCGCTTCGCAGTGAAGCCAAGCCCAGCAATGTGAACATGGTCTCCAAGACAGAGGAGAATCAGTCCAGGAATCAGTCCAGAATGGAGTATAAGTGTTGGGTCTGCAAGAGTGCTACTGGGCACTGGACTGATCAGTGTAGGACTTTCATCTCCAAATCGGCACCTGAGCGATGGAAGATGGTAAAGGACAATCATGCCTGCTACAGCTGTTTAAAGAAAGCTGGACGAGACCACATGATGAGTAACTGCAAAAGGAGGCGCCGTTGCAGTGAAACCAGGAATGGAGTGCAGTGCTCATACTATCACCATCCATTACTCCACACTGAAAAGAGCATTGCTGATGAAGGAGGAGTAACAAAGCAAGTTGGAGTAGCTACAGTTAATGCCAATGAATCCCTCCTTCCAGTGGTGGTAGTAGATGTGATCTGCAGTAAACGAACTGTAAAGCAAGGGAATTTACTCTTAGATTCAGGTGCCCAGATAAGTCTGATCCGTAGTGGGTTCGCTGAGGAGTTGAGTCTTAAGGGAACACCGATCACCATAACGATGATTAAGGTTGGTAGAGTTGAGGAGGTTCTCCAAACTCGCAAGTATCGGGTGCTCATCAGAGAAGCAGGGAAAAGCTCCAAGCCTATCACTGTTGATGCTATAGGCATACCCTGCATAAGCGAAGATGTTGCAGCAGTTGACTTGGGCCTTCTAGCAAAGAAGCTGAAACTGAAGAAGCAAGATTTGAAGAGAGGTGATGGAGAGATTGACCTCCTAGTTGGTATAGATCATGCCAGGCTCCATGGTGGAGAAGTGAGAGAAGTTGGATCTTTAGCAGCTCGCAGATCTCCAGTAGGATGGGTGGTATTTGGCAAAGGACCAACTGATCGTGTCAGCACTAGTGCAGTTCTTCATGTAAAGATCTCAAGCCCTGTGGATCTTACAGACTTCTGGAATTCGGAAATGATGGGTGTTACGCCAACATCCTGCCAGTGTAAACAAAGCGGTCTGAGTAGACAGGAAGAGATTGAAGAGCAGTTGATTAGAAGTTCATGCAAGAAGGTAGGAAATCAATGGCAAGTTTCCTATCCTTGGAAGAAAGACCCCAATCTTCTACCAGACAACAGGATACAGGCTGAGAAGATCTTGGTGACTACTGAAAAGAAACTGGCCAGAAATGAGATGTATGCATCTGCATACGAAGAGCAGATGAAAGAAATGGAAAAGCTGAACTTTTCCAGAAAGCTGACAGAGGATGAGATGAATAGTTACGAGGGGCCAGTGCACTATATTTCTCATCATGCAGTGATAAGGCCAGAGAAAAAAAGCACTCCAGTACGAATAGTCTTCAATTCATCTGCCACTTTTCAAGGTCACACACTCAATGAGTACTGGATGAAAGGACCAGACCTTCTCAACAGCCTTCTGGGGGTATTGCTGAGGTTCAGAGAGAACAGGATAGCTGTGTGCGGTGACATATCTAAAATGTACCACAGAGTTCTAGTCCCAGAATCTGACCAGCATGTTCACAGGTTCTTGTGGAGGAACATGCAACTCACCAGAGAGCCAGATACTTACATCAAGACTGTACTGACATTTGGGGACAAGCCTGCACCTGCCATGGCTCAGATAGCACTCAGGAAGACAGCTGAGGAGGCAGAAAGTAGACACCCAGAAGCTGCCCAGGTACTTAAAGATTGTGTCTACATGGATGACATCTGTGAGTCAGTGACAGACCTACCTACAGCCCAGAGACTCACAGATGAGATTGACAAGGTGCTAGCTGAGGGAGGATTTAAAACCAAAGGATGGTTGTCAAACAAATCCCTGACGGGAAGTACCCAGAAGGAAGGAGAGATGAGGCTCCTTGAGGCTCTTGCTGAGGAGAAGGTACTAGGAGCTGTATGGGACAACAACAAAGATGTGTTCTCCTACAGAGTAAAAATAGATCTGGAAGAGTACTCTGAGGGTGAACCAGAAGGAGAATGGAGCCTCAGCAAAAGAAAGATCTTGAGCCAGATAGCACGAGTATTTGACCCACTCGGCTTTGCAGCAGCATTTCTGATTCGTGCCAAGATTGGGATGCAGAGACTCTGGGAAAAAGGCTATGACTGGGATGACAAGCTGCCAGAATCAGACCAGAAGTGGTGGATAGACTTTTTCAAAGAGATGAAGGAGTTGGATGAGGTTAAGTTTGAAAGAAGCCTCACACCAGCAACAGCTGTTACCAATCATCCCATGCTGTGTATCTTTGCAGATGCATCCCAGGATGCTCTCGGAGCATGTGTTTATTTGAGGTGGCAGCTTGAGAACGGTAATTATGATGTCAGATTTGTCATAGCCAAGTCCAGAGTGGCTCCATTAAAGAAGATGACCATACCCAGATTGGAACTACAAGCAGCAGTTATGGCTACACGACTCTTCACCACTGTCATGAAGGAGCTGAGACTGCAAGTTGAACAGGTGGTGTTCATGACAGATAGCCAGATTGTTCTATCATGGGTACGGAGTCAGAGAAAACGTTTTAAGACGTTTGTAGCAGTGAGGATCGCAGAGGTTCAAAGTCAGTCTGATCCTGCCCAGTGGAGATATGTTCCAGGTGACCAGAACCCTGCCGATGATGTGTCAAGAGGTCTGCCAGCAGCAAAGTTAGGAAGCAGATGGCAGCATGGACCAGACTTCCTGTACTCTCCAGAAAGTGATTGGCCTGAAGATGAGTGAGCAGTCCTGGATAATGAATCTGTGATGGAAGTGGAGAAAAAGAAAGTTCATCTTCTCTCCATGGCAACTAATCTAGAAGTCATCAAGAGTGAGAACTTCTCAAGCTGGAGGAGGCTTATACGAGTAGCTGCCTATGTATTGCGATTCGTGCACAAGCTCAGAAAGGCACGAACAGATGGAGAGAGAGATGACAGCAGCCATTCTCTGACACCGGAGGAGTTAAGAGAGTCAGAGAAAATGCTGATCAGAGGGGCTCAAACTACCCTTAGAGCTCGTCTTGAAAAGGGTGAATTCAAGACGCTAAGTCCCTACACAGATGCAGAGGGAATAATCCGAGTTGGTGGTAGGACAGACAAGGCTATAGTTTCGTTTGATATGAGACACCCTGTACTCCTGCCACGTGATGACAAGATATCGTGGCTCATAACATGTGAGATGCATCAGGATGGACACGGCGGAGTAGCAGCCACAACTGGGAAAGTGAGAAAGCGGTACTGGATACTGCAGGGACATAAACTTGCAAAAACCTGCAAGTTCAGATGCACAAAATGTAGAGAGATGGAACACAAAGTAGAGAAACAGCTGATGGCAGAATTACCTGAGCAACGAGTTGCCCCTCATACCCCACCATTCTACAGTACTTCATGCGACTACTTTGGTCCATACAGAGTGAAGATTACCCGCAACACGACGGCAAAGTATTATGGGGTAATCTTTACTTGCCTCAGCACGAGGGCAGTACACCTTGAAATGGCTACAGACTGTTCAACTATGGACTTTCTTCAAGTGCTTAGAAGGTTTTTTGCAGTTAGAGGTCAGCCCGCATACCTGCTAAGTGATAATGGCACACAGTTTATTGGCGCAGATCGAGAGCTTCGTGAGATGGTCAGAGGTTGGGACGTGCAGAAACTCCAAGAATTCTGTGCAGACAAAGGCACAGTTTGGAAATTCACCACTCCTTCAGCACCTCACCAGAATGGATGTGCGGAGTCGCTGGTGAAAAGCTGTAAATTCGCACTCAAGAAAGCCATCGGAGAGCAGCGTCTTTCACCGTTTGAGCTTTACACATGCCTGTTAGAAGTAGCCAACCTGGTTAATCAGCGTCCTGTTGGTAGGATTCCTAACGACCCTGATGACGGAAGCTACTTGTGTCCAAACGACATGCTACTAGGGAGAGCTTCGTGTCACGTACCACAAGGTCCATTCGGAAGTTCGCGAAATCCAAGACATCGAGTTGAATATGTTCAGCAAATTGTGGATTCATTTTGGCAACGCTGGACCAGAGATGTCCTACCTTTACTTGTGCCGCGGCGAAGGTGGAACGCAGATCGTCGAAATGTTCGCGTCGACGACATCGTCATGTTAGCAGATACTAACTCAGTCCGCGGAAAGTGGCTTTTGGGTCGAGTAATCCAAGTGTACCCTGGTCCAGATGGGAGAGTTCGCAATGTCAGAGTGAAAACCGCTTCGGGAGAGTACCGTCGCCCAATCAGCAAAATGGCTATTATATACCCTGCTGAAGGATATGAAGATGAATGAATGTCTTTCGCGATACAGAGGATAGCGAAAACTGATAGAAATGTGTTTTGCATTCATTTGAAGAGTGCATATTGATAAAAGTTTGTTTATGTAATACCGTTAAAGCATAATTGATGGAGATTTCTTTTGAAATGAAGGTTAAATTTTATAAGAGAGATGCATGAATTCAAGTGTCATTTTTTTTCTGCAGCAAATAGAATTAGCATGCATAGCAATTTCACACAGTTTCAGCAGTGCTACTCGCGATCAGCTTTACTCGGGATCGGCTCTACTCGCGATCAGCTCTTCTCGAAATCGGCTCAACTCGCGATAGGCTCTACTCGCGATCAGGTTTTATACTCGCGATCAGATGTACTCGCAACCAGTTTACTCGTGATCAGTTCTTTTTCTAAATGAGTGTTGTTGTTTGTAGACACTCACAAGTTGTGTTTTCAAATCGCGAGCTAGATGAGACTGAATTTGGCTTCAAAACAGTTTATCAGTGATATTTTGCAACAATGAAATCTATTGTGTGTAGGTTGTTGTTTTTTTGGAGGTTGTTACAAATGTTTATATATGCAATTTATATTACCTTCTGACATTATGATACAGATATTGATATTTTCATTTATGTATTGAGGCAGGGCCTCATGGGCGGGGGGAGGATGTTTCGTTGAAGAAACTGATTTTCATTATGTTTTTTACTTTGCAGATACCGTTACGTAATTCACTTGTCGATATGTGCTAATTAATGTAAAAACCGGCAGAGCACTATGGGTTTTCAAGAGGCGACATCTTGCGATGTTTGTCCTTAATTTTTCTGTGCCAGAATGCCTCATTTTGGGGACATTCATTTACCGTTTCTCCAGTATATCCTGCTAAGAAGTGAGTACAGCTTGGTGTGAATGTAGTATTAGAATGAGTTATGCAATTGTGGAAATAATGGATGTTTTAATTTTTGTTCTGAGTGAAATTGACTCTCGCTTGATAAGAAAGTACACGTGTAATGTAGATAGTCTTTTCTGCAGACCATTTGATAAAAGTATATAACTATTTGACATGTATTTTACATATCGCTAAGAATAAGCAGTATATCGATATCCAAGGGTATTATTTTTGGGGTTAATTTAGCAGTTGGATATTTACAATTTACAAGGAAAAGCTAATTTTGGTGGTTTATTTATGCCCGTATTGATAGACTTTTAATTAATGGTCTGAATTAAGACTAACTATTGCACACGGAGATTGTGGGCGTACTGTTAGTTTTTTAACAACACATGGTATAAGAAAGGGAGTGTGAATTTATGTTATATTATATTCTAGTAAAGCAATTATCATGAAGTTAATTCTTGTCTTAGTATTTTATGACTATCGATAAAGTCATGCATTTAAAGAGTTTTCTGTATGGGTTTTAATACGAATATTGGTGACTGAAAAGGTGTGTCACATCATTTGTTTGAAGGTCAAGAGGAATTATTTGACCTTGTGTTGTCATTTATAAAACCAGAATGTCTTGAAGAGAGATATTTGTAGAAATATTATGAAAGATACAAGATGCCATTTGGGTGGTTAAATATTCATATATGTATTTAAATTAGTGTTCAATTATGCACGAGAACATGAATATTCAGGCATATGCATTTTCTGTTTTAGAGGCTATATTATGCATAGAAATGATTTGAGGACAAAGTTATACATATACATGTATTTAGTTTGATATATTTTACTATAGGAAATTTAAGACTTTAAATTCAGATAAGCATGTTTTATCAGTAAAGGAAAATATTATACGTCTCAAGATGTATGCAACATTTAATGATTTTAGTTTTGAGGTAACAAACCATTTACATGTACTTGAAACTGATATAAATGAGTCAAGTTGACTTATGTATTTATGAATGCTTCAATTTGTTCTTTACAGATTGAATAGAATAAAAGACTATACGATTCCAAACGGGGTATACTGGCTGTTAGGCTGTTCATCTTTTCTCTCAGCGATCGAAAGACTATAGGCAAAACATCTCCACGGCCATCTTGAGAAACAGTCATATAGGCAGTCTGTCAACCGCAAGGACACCAATAAATGGTTGAAGTCTGCTGGTCAAAAAGGTGAAACCGAGGGCTTTATATTTGCCATACAGGATCAAGTGGTCAGAACTCGGGCAAATTGAGAAGTCAATCCCCCGGTCAGATATTGATGACACATGCAGAATGTGTGGTAAAGAACCTGAAACGCTGATGCATTTGGTGTCAGGATGCCCCATCTCGGCTCAAACGGAATATATCAGCCGACATGATGCTATTGCCAAACATATCCACTGGCAAATACTGCAAAATGAAATCTGTGATCATCCTTGGGATCACCAGCCGCAGACGATTACCCTGGCCAATGAAAGTACGATATAATTATTGGAAATGTGGTATCATAACAGACAGAACCATCAACTGCAACAAGCCAGACATCGTCATTAGGGAGGAAAATCGAAGAGTCCATCCCCCACGACATCAAAATTGCAGTCAAGGAAAGAGACAAACGGCATAAATACCAAGACCTGAAGATAAAGATAGAGAGAATGTGGAACGTCAAAGCAGAGGTGACCCCAGTAATCAACGGACACACAGGCACGGTGAAGAAGAGAACCGAACGTCTCATCACCAAGATCTCCCCGAATCTACAAGTCTACGACCTGCAGAAAGGCAGCTAAAGTGGGCACAACGAGACTCATTAGGAAAACACTCGGACAGTAGCAAAATATCATAGAAAGTTGCACTTGATAGCACTTGTTGCTTTTTGTTAAAGCAAAGTCTTTCAAGAATATACGGACTTTATCCTGTTTTTCATAATAATGATAATAATAGTAATAATAATAATAATAATAATTATTATTATTATTATTATTATTATTATTATTATTATTATTATTATTATTATATTATTATTATTATTATTATTATTATTATTATTATTATTATTATTATTATTATAATTATTATTATTATTATTATTATTATTATTATTATTATTATCATTATCATTCTTATTATTATTGTTTTTATTATTATTATTATTATAATGCAACAGATTATAATAATAATAATATTAATAATATTAAGAAGAAGAAGAAGAAGAAGAAGAAGAAGAAGAAGAAGAAGAAGAAGAAGAAGAAGAAGAAGAAGAAGAAGAAGAAGAAGAAGAAGAAGAAGAAGAAGAAGAAGAAGAAGAAGAAGAAGAAGAAGAAGAAGAAGAAGAAGAAGAAGAAGAAGAAGAAGAAGAATGAAATTGATAGATACACCTATAATATAAAAAAAAAAATCCCAATGATCCGAAGCGCTGACTACTTACAATCGTTTATGGAACTTATTTTTTACAAACGTTCAAAAAACGTTTTGTATTCTCATTGTACCGTGTACGGTATTATCTGTTATCATTCTGTATCCTTAATGAATTATAATTCCTCATGGGTAAAACAATCGTGGGTACAAAAAAAAAAAAAAAAAAAAAAGGGGGGAAAAAAGAAAGAAAGGAAAAAAATATGTAAACTTCAAGCTCGAGATGGCGCCCCTGCTTTCATCGTCAAAGACACCATCAACTAACCGTTGAGGGAATGTGAATCTTACGGATTACTATAATCTGATGCTGCAAATAAATTGTCCACTCAAAGTTTAATATTTTATATTTTAAAAAATGGATAAGATTTTGATTTTTTTTTTCAAGCCCACTAAATAAATCCAAATTCATTTGTTTCTTATCAACAAAATGATTTTCCGACGTTTGTATTCGAGGCAGAAAATTAGTTTATAGCTGCAAACTATTTTTCATTTGTCGTTTTCTATTTTGTTATTGTAAAGCGGGAGGGTTGGGAAAATGGCCAATAGGGTACAACCATGCCAATATATTTTAATTTTTTGATACATGATACGACGATTGGTTATAACATCTGACTATGTTTTCAGTTTGGTTCTTCTTGTCTCTCCCTGCTTCATATTTTTTGATCATTTTGTGTGTGTGCGTGTGTGCGTGTGTGTGTGTGTGTGTTTTAGGGTTTTATTTTTTTTATTTTTTTATTTTTTTATTTTTTTTTCTTTTTGGGGGGGGGGGGGGTTTAGTAATGAATTTATTTGATTCTGTTTGGTTTTGATGGGCTGCCTGTCCAAGAAAAACACATATTTAAGCCTTTTTTTTAATGTCCACGTTCCACTGGTTGATTGTGTCCCCAAATAAATAAATAAATTAATTAATTAGTTAAAAGAATTTGAAATATCCCCAGTGCTGACAGGAATTAGCAAAAAAACAAAGACTCCCATCGTCAAATGAAAACGATGCCCATTATTTGATTATCTTAATCCTATGTTGTTGTCGAAGTTTAAAATTTATTTGTTCTACTTTTACATCAAAAACAATTTAGATTTTACAAGCATAAGTGTCAATTTCAAAACGTACGGTAAAGAAATCAAATCAAGTTCAATGTATGGTAAATATGTAGAAAGTTTCGAGAGATATAGGAACTACTGTCAAAAAAAGAAGAAAATGTAAAATGTGGGAAGCCAAAGTAAAAAGCACAGTTTGTAAATGATTAGGCTCCCGTTTAGAGCAACATTAGAAGTAATTCTGATTTAAAAATGCAATAAAATCCGAACGGAATAGAAGTATCAGCTTCACTAAACGTACAAGGAGAGCAAAGCTCAGAATGTAGAGTAAAGAAAAAGAAAAAGGCGAAAGAGAAGAAGAGAAGAAGAAGAAAATAAAAGGAAGAAAAAGAAGCAGCAAGAAAGGAAGAAGAAGAAGAAGAAGAAGAAGAAAATGAAAAAAGGAGAAGAAATAATGTAAAGGCAGGACAGTGTAACGACTTTGTTTTTTATCAACATTACTGTATTAAAAGCTTTATAACAGTTATAGGATATTTTGTGCCCTTTGCATACGATGAGTGATTTCGATGACGTTATAACCGGCACTAAGTAAACCTATAATTACTGACACCATTTTAATAGTCTATTATACGACATCAATTCAACAGAAAATATATTCTTTTCATTCGGCAATCGTTCACCCTCGAATGGTGGGTCAAAACCATCAGTCACTGATTGCGTCACTACCTGCATGCGCTAATCTAGCCTATGAAGGCAATTACCCAGTACGTTTGGTATCAAAAGTGATATCGTTTTAAAAGTTAACCTGCTTTTTTTTTTTTTTTATAAATGAGCCTCACTGATGCTTGGAATCCAGTTTGTATACATTACTTGTTGATATGTCCGGCAAGCCTCGGGCAAGCCTCGGGCAAGCCTCGTGCAAGCTTTCAGGTTGTCAAGAACAACCTTTGTTTGAAAGGTATGTATAAAATTTGAATACATTACCAAACCGGTCTATTCAATAGGATTTATGCCGGTGCGAACAATAACAAAACACCCAACGCTCGCGTTGGAACGCATCGGTAGTCGCACATCGTGCTCAAACACCCTCATTTATCTGCATGCATGTTTTCGCTGTCCCTACTCTGAGAAAACAAAATTGTTCAGTTTTCTTTTCTCAGCGTACGAACAGCGCAACCATGCATGCAGATAAATGCGTGTGTATAAGGCAGCAAAGAGTTCTGTTATTACTCTTTGGTATGAGAGCAACTTCCAACGCGTTCCAACTCGAGCGTTGTTCTTTTTTGTACCGGCATTAATCCTATTGAAAAGAACAATAGTTGGAGCGATCAACGCTGTCCTTATGTCGGGGAAAGATGTCGTGGTATGTTGTATTGGGATTTGCTTCTCATGTAACTAAGAATCGCGTTTAGACAGATTATTATTGATGAATGGGACCAATAGTGGAAATGGTAGAGAAAAACTGCAGCCCCCCCCCCCCCCCCCCCCCTTGCGTTAAAACAAAGAAAATAAAAGGCACATTCTAGCGATAGTCCACATTCAGTTCATTTCTTTCTTTCTCAAGCTGGAAACATCGTACCAAGCAGGATTCCTCATTGAGACGGGGGGGGGGGGGGGGGGGGGACGAAGAGAGAGACAGAGAGAGACAGAGAGACAGAGAGAAAGAGAGATAGAGAGAGGGGGGGGGAGGGTAGGGGGTGAATCATAACAAAAACGCCGAGGCTAATAGCCCATCGTGTACATTCTGCTTCACTCAGATCACCATATTGCAAACTTCTTTCAACTTACTTTTCTTGCTCTATTTCTACAATTTCTAATTAATTGTGTCTCAAATTGTATAAAAATACATTAACTTTAAGGGATCGACGCCCCCAATGATGTTTCACGATGTTTTGTCCTGTAAGAAAGTCATTTCAGAACATCTGCAAAGCTCCGCTAGCAGCAGACGCCTTCCTAGCAACGCTATGCTAGGCTTCGGTATAGGGCACACACGGGTAATTCGGCCCCCCATAGTAACACGTGTTAAATTGAAGCACATCAAAAATTCATATTTAAATAGTCTCTCTACAAAAATTGTTTTAACTGACAGAGTAGCAACTACACTGATGGTACTACAAAATTAGGTACTTTATTTGGGCACTTAAACGGCTACATCAAATACAAATACGAAAAAATACGAAATGCGAAGGCTGAAACGAGGCTAATCTCGAACTACGACTTTTCACTGCTGTGAACAGTAGAAATGCACTGCAGATCAAATAATTCCTCTAAAATACCCAAAGGCGTCCAAGATTCCAGATAGGGGTGAAATATGAAAGAATGTGACTTCCAAACACCATTTCTCTTGAAAAGATTTACAGCCGACTAGTATTCAATTTTATATGAATATTTTTGATCAGCTACCATTACGTCATCTTACTTACGCTAGTCCCAAATTCATCGGCAGCGGATGAATTACTCGTGTGTGCCCTATAGTTCCTTTTCACGTACATTCTCTATGCGAGGGAACTATTTGAAGCTCCATGAAATGACTGACCAATGAGAAGCGACCTCCAGTGTCGCGATTTTCTGTATGTATAGCCTGATGTATAGCTCTGGTTAGTTGTCACCAGCGCCATCTCTTGGACCGTATTTTAAAGAGCTTAGTTCCTAAATGGACTAAATCCAGTTTTGACCAAAACTGATGTTTGAATATAAATGTGCGTATCTCGATCAAAGAAATCAAATGTGCTAAATTGCATTAAAAAAGTTATGGGTCGAAGAAATTTCGATCAAAGTTTGTTTCATTCCACACTGTTCCAAAAGGAATTAAATCCAGGGGCCCGTTGCACAAAAACTTGCGTTTAATCGCAACTCCTAAAAATCAAACGCAAGTCCTTAATGCGCACTTCTGATTGGAAGAAAAAGAAGAAAAAAGAAAAACAAAGAATAACATAAGGAAGTAAGAGAAGAAGATAAGAAGGATAATACAAAGATAGCATAAAGAAAGATAGAAAGTTAAGAAGATAGAACAAAACAAAGCAACTTATAAATAGCACGGGAATGGGGGCAGCAGAAACCATGGAAACAAATGCGCGTAGCAGATGCTATGCCGTCTTGCTGCTGTAATATGAACGCTATCAGAAGCTGATCTGATATATATATATATATATATTTCTTTTTAGCATTATGATTGCATAATTTTCTTTCTGTGTTACGCTCAATTCTCTCACCTGAAAACTTGATCCTTTGTGAAAATTTACATTTTAATTGGTTAACTTCTTTTTTTTTTCTTTTTTTTTTGTTGCTGTTGTTGTTGCTCTGAGTATACCTATCATTTCAAGGATATTCCATGAAAATGGGATTACTAGCTGACTAGGCAAATATAAACGAATCCTAGACTATATATCTAACAAGGAAATACATGTTTAACCTAAATACAACTAGAATTAAAATGGCTTTTCTTATTCGAAACTTAGGCACTCTAGAAATGATCAAGACAACAGGATTACTGCCTTCACAAACTAATACCTGAACAATACCTTATTTTCTTCGACAATGTAAACGAATGTGCCAAACTACAAGCTTCCTCGTAATTGTTCTATCCACATAATAGGGTTGTTATGGCATACATGTTTTTTTTTTTTTTAAATAAATAGTTCTATTGTTCGTATGTCAATATAACTAACGTTTTCTGGTGTAAAAGGACTAAGTATGATAGTACAGGTTTTCTCGGTCAAATTCGCAAAATTAGCTTCCAAATTTATTTTCAAACGCTCGTATTCGAGCGATTTGCTTTTCCCGTTTTCTCCATTGGTTCATATCAGTTTTCAATCGTTCAAATTCATTTTCGAGCGTCGAAGAAAGTTCTTCGAACATCCAGATTAATTTATCGTCGTTCAATTTAAAGAGGCCAAAGCGCCATTCGAATTCATTTCCGACGTCTTGGGGGTGGATTCTTACTCGAGTTTTACTTTCCTTTTCATTGATAGGCAGTCGAATTAGCAGTATGCTCATTCGTTTTCAATCAGGTACAATAATTACAGAAAATAGCCTGGCTTTGACTTTTTAATGAATCTAACTTCTCCAATTGTTTTCGTCATTTAAGCATCCTAATGTTTTCAAATGTAATTTTGTTGATGCAAAATGATGAAGTCATCTAATTATATGGTGTCAAGACGAATTATTGGACTACCGTTAATTTTTCATATACTGTACTCTCTATAAAGAAGTGAATTTGCCACTCGACGTTAACAGTGGTGGAACTTTCACTCCAAATTGAGTGGTAAAGCAGTCCCTTTTGAATGAGCATGCCGATATTTCTTCCTCAGCCGTCTCACTCACTGACAGAGCGAGCCTGTTTTCCCCTCAATGTCGTATGCAAACTGAATTATTGATGCAAGGCAACCATTGACAAGCTGCTTAAAATTCATTGTCAGTGTCATTTCTTTGTTGTGAACAAAACTATAGGCACCATTCTCGAAAAAGAGTGGTTAATACTCTAAAGAACCAGAACCAAGTTACAACGTGCAAACTAATATATATTACAACGTATCGGTACTGGTTGGTCTTTAGGCAGGAAAATTAGCATAATTCTCATATTTAAGTGATATAGGAGTTTGTAATGACTCATTTTGATAGATTATTTCTTGATTAAGTTGTTTTGCCAAGAATGAGTGGTTACATTTCATAATTTATTAGGGATTGTGTTGTTTTAATGAAAGTGTTAGTTTACTAACTGTTACATCAATGATTTGTTATATGGATAGATAGTGTAGTACAACCCTAAAGTGATAAGAATGTGTGCTTCGGACTAGCTATCATACTGTATGCGCCCCCATCATGACCCGATGGATTTCACCGAGGTTTCATCTGGCATTTACTCTGCGACCTATGCTCTAATCATGCTGAGATGTTACACATCTAAGCGCAGCAACATACAAATCTTCAGAGCTGATCGATTGCCATCGACGGATGAGTGGTTGCTGGTAGGCCTGGTGGTGTGCAGTAATTGATGGTTGGTGGTTGGTGGTTGTCGATACTCAATACTCTTGAGACCGAGTTTGATGATTTCACTCAGAAAGGAGTGAATTATATCCACTTTATCCACATGATGATAATTTTTTCACTCTTTAAAGGATTGGTGTTTCACTCTTTCCTGAGTGAAATAGTTACCACACTTGTTTCACTCGAAAAAGGGTTGTCCCTCATTTAACTTCTTGTGAGAGTGGAATTTCATTCTCTTTTGAGTGCTTTTTTTACTCTTTTACATTTAGAGAGTATCGTTTCAAAATGTGTAGAGCATATTCAAAGTAGCCTGTCACATCATAATGTCTGTCTTTTTTTATGTTGTCTTATTTTATTTTTTCAGTTGATCATTCGCTTTTTTATTATTTTGTTTTTGATAATCACAGGGCAACCGAAATAGGAGGTGTGCTAACGGGGCTCGAGTAACCCTACTTCATAGTCAGAAATCGTTCCGCGGCGCTTGCGTTTGTTTATTAACTTTGTTATGTTCCAAGATTTTACATTTTTAGAGAGTATATATCACAGTTCATCATTATTTTATTCCTGATCTATGACTTTATAAATTGTTTCTAAATTTTATCTTGTAAAAACAATTATTCTAAAATTAAAAGGGAAGGAGTGCATTGTTAAATCCATAGCTTTAAATTAAGAACATGCTTGTCTATTGATGAAATCGAATTCCCAAATTTTCGCGATCCGAAGCTCGAGTGAATTTTGAATGCTAATTGGCTAAAATACTAATTTGAATGCTCATTCTATCAAAATGCACGATGAAATTATGCGATCTCTTGCCCTAAAAATTAAATTGAATGCTCATTTTATGCAATTGAATGTCGATCTTCATGATCATCCAAATTCAAATGAAATCGAGCTACTGTGCATCAATTTGGCTGCTGTTTTGATGAATTTGGCTGGGAAAACCTATATTATAAAGAAAACTTTGACGCAGTCCACTCTAGTTCCCATGTAGTCGTATCTGTATTTCTTATCTAATGTAATAACATTTCGTTCTGGACAGGATCATATATCACGGTTATATAATTATATATATATATATATATATATATATATATATATATATATATATATATATATATATATATATATATATATATATATATATATATATTTGATTATAAAGGAAAAGGCTTCCAAAAATGTGTGGATCTGTAAATAAACTGTTGTTGGAACAATGCATGGTATTTGTCTGGATTTGACATAAAGAATAAAGAAAATGAATTCTAGAAATATAACAAACATAAGAGAAACAGAGACAGAGACAAAGACAAATAATAGTACAGTTCAGTTTACTTGATTCCATCTTTATTAAAGAATTACATCAACAAAACATGCAATTTCAAATTTAAGAATGTACACAATATTGGAATAATACATTTGCAGATATATTACTATAACGGAATAAGATACTGCTGTTAAAAAAAAAAAGAATACGTGTTGTCTAGACAGCTTCATAAGTAATTTTGAATTTAATGAATATACATTTGAAAAAAGAACCAATATGAATTTAATATGAGAAACAAACATTTTTAAAAAGAAGAAGAGATATAGGTGAAGGGAGATATAAATATAGAAGGTAAGAGAGAGAGAGAGAGAGACGGGGTGGATGGGAAGAGAGAGGTAAAGGAGAGATAGGTTTATGATAAAGGTCTAGACCATCATATACACACGAAATCGAGTAAAGAGAGGAGGGGAAAGAGAGAGAGATAGAAGTACTTAACTACAAAAAAATCACACGAAAACAAGACTTTATTATGAATAATTATGTGAGAAACAGAACAGCGATATTAAGTGACAGTAACAAAAACGTCAATCTAACTGCATTTTGTAAGGAAATACACCTTCTTATTTTCTATGTATACCCTACAGCAAAGTCCTCAATCCCTGAGCCCTTTCCAATTCTTCCCAAATTGCAACACGTCACATCAAAATCCCTTGACTACCCTCACGCGGAATCAGTAGGCCACGTGACCATCACACGTGACCTCACACATAACGATTACGATAATGAGATTTTCAATTATAAAATGTGCACCCTACCATGTTGTGTGCACGTGTGAGTTTGATGATGTATGTTAATATAGGTTTCCTGGTCAAATCAGCAATATTAGCTTTCAAATTCATTTTTTTTAAACGTATTCAAGAGATTTGCTCGTCCCGTTTACTCCTTTGGTTCATATTAGTTTTCAGTCGTTCATATTCCAAATTTTTCAGCTTCCAAAAATGTGCTTCGAACATCCAAATTAATTATTCGTCGTTCAATTTAAAGAGGCCAAAGTGTCATTCAAATTCATTTACGATGACTTGGGTGCGGATCCTTGCTCGAGTTTTCCTTTACCAATAGGCAATAATATATACATACATATGTATATATATATATATATATATATATATATATATGATACAGGCAGAAAATTTTTCAATCCCTTTAGAAAAGTTGGAGTTCTGATAAATGTAAAATATAATTTTTATCATTTCTTTGTATGTTATTCCTTAACTGAAGAATATCATAGTAGGAATTTTACATTTTTCTTGAAATGTTCTTATAATCCAAATATCACTGGAAATGGTTGAAAACTTGGGATTAAATCATGGATATTATACACTAATTGGAGATAGAAGCAGTTTGTACTGGACAAAGAACATGAGTTTACCAAATGTACATGCACATATTCTTAACCCCCCCCCCCCCCCACAAAAAAAAAAAAAAAAAAAAAAAAAAAAAATGAAAACACTAATGTGTAGACAAATCGTTTAAATGTAATCATACACTGTAAAACAATTTTTTTTTTTAAATACCCGTTTTCCACAGTTTTTTAAACCGGAAATCAGCATATATTTACAGTAAAATTATGTAAATATATGCTGATTTCCGGTAAACCAAAAAAAAAAAAAAAAAAAAAATCCTGTTGTTTTACAGGAAAAGACTGTAAACGGCATTAACTTGTAATTTCAAGGGCTAAAGATCCTGTAGTTCTACAATTATTCAAAACAGTGTACGGACATATAAGAGAGCAATAAACACCAATCCTCAAGCCAGAAAAGAACGTTACTCCCACTTTTACACCGTTGTACATACCCTAATGAAACTTTAATTACAACCCGCAGTTGTAAGTACACCGCCTCCGCAATATCTAACCTCACTCGCACTAAGGACTACCTCTTAATGCATTTTAGTATTTTGAATAATTGACGTGAGAAGAAATAGGCGCCTCATATAATTAGGCTTTCAAGTGTAACCGCTTGTCAGTGGTGATGTTTAAGTATACGCAGCAAAACAGTTCTGGAAATGTCCTGTATTTGGTGCTATGATGCACAAAATAGCTTGGTTTTACTTTATGTATTAATGGTATGAAGACAGTGACAGATTAGTATCAGCAGGAGTTGGGGGGGGGGGGGCGCGGGGGTACTCGTTTTTCCGAGAATTCGTTTTCCGAAGGTTCATACATCCGAAGTTTAGTAATTCCGAAAAACAAATTTCCCATAGAAGGGGTTCATAATTCTGAACACTAAATAGGGTTCATAATTCCGAATATTTGATGCATTACTCCGTTCACTATTCCGAAGATTCGTAACTGCAAAAGTGCAATTAGAGCCCTACATAACCTTTTCGGTATTATGAACCTTCGAAAATATGAACCTTCTTCATTTTCGGAAATATGAGCCCTATTTCATTTTTCGGAATTACGAACCGTCGGAGGATTATAATAATTTCTACAAGTATTTATAGTGAAAAAGAAATGCCTTTATTTGCCCTAATCTGGTTCTTTAAAGTAGTGTCAAATCACTTCAATTATCATTATAGTGATACCTTCAATCATCAACAACTCTCTCTCAATCTAAAGTCCGCCTCTCTTCATGCATAAATGCAAATTCATGAATTAAGAAACCTTTTATTATGATGAATATAATTTGGAAACATGCATAATTATGGTATGCCTAAACTGTGTACTTCATGTATCACATTCGGGAAGATAACTCGTTGTAATAAGCACTTGCTACATAGTACATTTCACACGCACAATGTGTATTTTCAAGTACTGCATAATTACCTTCACCTTTTATCTGAATTACACTTGTATTCATGAGAGGATTTGTTGTTGTTGTTGTTTACTCAATGTCATTAGATCACTGATACTTGCCTTTGCATGTTTGAAGAGTGCACTGAGAAGTCTTTGACTCACTATTCGAGTAAAAAGGTTACCTGCACGTACCATAATGTGCATATGGGAATAGCTTTCACATAAATGATAACTAAACTGACAACGGTTATCATCATATTGATGATGTTATTATAATAATGAAAAAAAGTTAATGAGATAGTATTGATAATGGGGTATGATGAGTTGTCACAGCTACAGCCAAACTTTCCACATTATTTAGAATGCTACTCACCAAATTCCTTTATCGATAATTTAGAACAATTAACATGAGCATGAAAAAAAATGAGGATGGAAAATATAAAAATCTTGATGATTGAATAAAATGACTTATCACCCAGGAAAACAGTTCACAGTGTTTTTTTAAGGACACCCTGAAAAAATACGCAATAACAACGAAATGTAAACAAAGCGAAGGGAAGGAGGGTGGGGTATGACGAGTTATCACAGTTACAGTTCAAACGTTTCACTGGCATATTTAGAATGCTATTCACCAAATTCATTTATTGATAGTTAAGAACAATTACATATATATATATATATATATATATATATATATATATATATTCATGAAAGTGGTGATTGCTATTATGTTTAGATGGAAAGAGGTATCACAATCCCCAAATATATGCTTAAAGTAAAGAGGTAAGGGCTTAGCAAACTTCGACTTGACATCATTCGTAGGTTTGGTGGTTTGATGGTTTACTATAGTATTTTACCTGACTGCTAAGAAAGCATGTGTATGCTTGTAAGTGAGCAACCAGGGGACCGACGGCTCAAAGTCCTCTCCGAAGGACTTGGTAATGAGAATTAATGCCTTTCCAAAGGGCACTAGTGCATCCACTTAGTTTCGAGCCCAGGTCCTCCCACTTGCTCTACCACTGAGCCATTGCTCCTCTCGAAGAAACTACAAAAGTTGCTTGTATTTTCCCCCTTTCCTTCAATTATTGGTGTAAAGTTACAACCTGAGGGAATGCATGCACTTTCCTCTTGTCTGCATTTCACCCCTAAACCCCCCCCCCCCCCCCCCCCCATCATAGTTTGTCAACCTTTTATTCAACCAACAACACGCATCGCAAACATGGCAAATGCTTTGGGCTCTCTTCCTGATGTTATTTACTAATACCTTTTTCAGTTAGCCTTCAATACATTATTCTAAGTAATGGTATCTCCCAATTTACTGCACTTTAATCAGTCAGACCCAACTTCGGAAAACCGAACACAGGTATATACTCCGAAAACGGCGTATGAATATAGAGCCCTCATCGTTCAGTGCGAGGCAGCGTGTACAAAAGGCATGGGGAAAATCTTGCAAAGTCAACCTGCCAACGAAATATATATTTTTTAAAATAATGCTGGGTGTCAAATATTTTCAAAATCCTTGAATAATTCGTCATATGAAATGACTTTAAAACATTTGAAATTAATATATCCTCAGCATTATTTTTGAAAAAATATATTATCAAGAGCAGGTCGACATTGCACGATTTTGCACATGCCTTTTGTACACACTGTCTCGCAAAGAACGATGAAGGCTCTATATTCATCTTGCTCCATTCGCCGTTTTCGGAGTATATACCTGTGCTCGGTTTCCCAGAGTTGGGTCTGACTGTTAACCCATCTAGGGAATGTAATGTCTACCATTTCCATGAATTTTTCTCGCTTTAATCATCTCACCTTCACGGAGATCGAGCCTCACCTACAAAATAATTAACCTGTTGCTTCGAAGAATAAAATATCGCAGGCAGAAAAAAGCACGCCCCAACACGGCGCGTACCGTTAATATCCCATTTTCCTCCAGGCAATCAAAATTGCTCCTGCATTATCATCTACTAGTAAGATGAATACGGTGGTGATACAAGGGAAGACATGAAAGCTTAGTAATGATCTTCTACAAAGATAGGTATTCGACCGAGCATAGGATTTTATAATCATTATCTAACAGACAATTCGCATGTGAGGAAAAGTATATTTTTGTATGATTTTTACAGAAGGCGAGCGGTTGCTACACTCGCGACAGAAATCAGTCTGAAACTTGGATCATAACGCTTGTGCAAGAGAACAAGATGGTATTGGCGTTCAACCTCCGGTCCTACTCATTGAGGCCTTCATCAAGTGTCTTCGTTTTATTTTTCTGCGTCCTCCTGACCTACGAGCGAGTTGCAGGTATGTATTTCATTGATTTTAAACTACATGTGAATGTCTATTTACCCGAGTTGTCCAGCGTAAACAGAAATACGAACATATTAGTAATATCATTTAAAGTAGATGCATGCATCGGTTGATGTGTTTATTCAAAATTTCATTTCACCCTAATAGAAAAATGACTCAAATCAAGTAAAATGGATAACATGATCAAACGCGGGGTGCACTTTATGAATATTTATTGATTTTTTTTCTCTCTCTTTTCGCTTTGTCTGGGTGTCTTTTGAGTGTGTGGTGCAGGTATATATGAGGAACAGCAAAAACAACCAAAAGATATACCTTTTACATTTTGCATGGAACTATCTACCTTACATTAAATTGCAAAGAGAATTTGAACGGAAAACCAAGGTTTAAATCCCATGAAGACATTGTTGTAAGAAAAATGTACTTCTAAAAGATAAAGTTTATAATTATGAAACTGTAAAGAGAATTTGAACGTAAAAACCAATGTTCGAAATCCAAGAAGACGTTGTATTAAATAAAAATGTACTTTGAATAGTTACTGTTTTTTATTTAATGCGATAATGGGGTTCCGTTAGCATCGGGTATTTTATAAGAAATTCTTGAACTATTCACATGTAAAAGAGAACCACATAAAAACATATAAGACCTACAGGAGAAGGAAAAAAAATCGATATCCAGCACAAAAACAAAAAAAAAAACAAGAAAGAAAACAAGAAAAAAAAAATGTTAAGTGACATGAGAGTTCAGCCTATCTGATGATGCTGAAGTGAAATGCGTAAAAATCATCTGACTACTATGTGGAAATATTCTCATTATATGATAATTATGATAATTATGAATATGATGATGATGTTATTGTTATAATGTTATTTGACATTATAAAACAAGATTTAATTACAAAAGAAAATAACAATAACATTACGAGACAAAAGAAAAAAAAAGTTTTTTTTTAAATGAATAGGATAACAATCTGGCCCCATTTTTAAACATGATAAAGGAAAAGTCCAGTCCAAGAATTACTTCAATTGTTTTGATTGAAGCAGTAAAATAAGACCCACAGATCAAAAATGGTTTGAGAAAAATAGGACAACTATTAAGAAGGTTATGAATTTTACAGTGGCACGAAAAGCTATGGAAAACAATGGAAATCACAACTCACCAATTATTTTGTTTATACTGATAATACGAATTCTCAATTTTTGTCCATGAATAAGATTTTCCCTTAACTTGAACCAAGTTAAATCTATAGTAATATGTTTATGCATGTTTGACCCGGTGACATCACAAGCTCATTACTATTAAAGTTGCCGATTTGTCGAGTGATTTCTATTGTTTCCCTAATTTTTCGTGCCACTAAAACAACTTTCTTATTACTTGTCAAAACTTTTTTTGATCTGTTGGTCTGACTTTTCTGCTTCTTTAAAAACCAAGTAATTATTGGGTCGAACTTCCCCTTTTAGGGGATTGTGTGTGGAAAATAAAGATTACTTGCCTTTGTAGATTTGCCGCACTGCAGTTTTCCTCGAGTTAATCTCCTGACGATGAACAGAGCACACTGTTCGAAACGCGTCGAGACAGATATACTCCTTTACCGAAAGAATACCATAGTTCGGAAACTCTCTTTCAGAACTACTCTACAGAGGAATACAAACAGTTCTTTTCAGAACTACTCTCTCCAAACTTCTGTGACCTACTCAGAACTTTCCTGATCTCGATCACTCTTTCTTCCTTTTTCTTCTTTCCTCTTTCCATTTCACTTCATTTTTGGTGTACAAACACCGAAAACAAAAACCAAAAATAGTCTTGTGTAAGTGTTTAATTTCATTTCATTCCATTTCCATCTCTTTCCTTTCCTTTCACTTCTCCTAAATTCCTCTAAACGCCCCATAAGTGGGTTATTTTTTCACGAAAGAATATATCAACAGCCTTTTCACAAAGGCTCCCACATGGTGTTACCGAAAACCTTCAATTGTGAATACTCACTCACCATGGAAACCTACAGAGAACATCTATTTTTGTTTAATGTATTTTTTTTTATTTTATTATTTGTTTGGGGGGGTGTCATCTATAATGTGTGAACGAAGCTATAATTGTTGTCTGTCTGAGAGACAAAGGAGCATGTGAGTACACGAAATCAAAGTGGAAATACAAGAAGGCTTGAAATAATTCAAAGTCGTAATCCTGGTCCAGATAGGCTCACACCGACCACTGGTTTGTAACCTCGAGGGATGAAACCTGAGCGACTAATTTTGCTGAAGGGCCGCTAGGGTTACCTGCCAGCCACGTAAATGTATGCATAATGCGGCGTGGGATTGTCAAGCAACGGGCAAGCAACCCCACAAAGAGATCATTTGGGCATTATAAGGGCAATGGGCATGATGGAAAAAACACGATTTAGGAAGAGGATGACGCATGTAATGTGGAGATGAGGTTGTCGAAGTGTCCAAGGAGGTTAATTGAATGAGGTGTATGGTTCAAAAATAGTCAGTCCCATGAATAATTATCGCGGTTTGAGTAACAGTTGCGTAGCGTTGGTTCAGCCATTGATGGGTTACTGGCGCCACGGTGGGGATGGGGACATCGTTAGTACAATGGAGTAAGGGGAGGGTATGGAAAAACATGCCGTATCATATTTTTTTCACGTTGCGTTGCTCTTCTATTTTCATCTCTCTCTCTCTCTCTCTCTCTCTCTTTCTTTCTCTCTCTCTCCCTTCCTTTTTTCCCTTTATTTTTCTTGTCCTGTTTAATAGGGAAAGGGCATGTGTCCCCGTATCACCATTATTCCCTATACTAAAACGACTTTTAAAAGAGTACTGGCGCTTCAGTGTCGTCTTTAGTTAGAGTAATTATATCATGACAATATTCCCATATAAGCCAACGCCAACCCATACTGTGTTCACTACTGCAAATAAAAGATTTCTGCAGCGTAAAATTTCATAGCTGTGGTCATATCTGTGTGGTACTATTCCGCGAATTATTTGTTTTGGTGATACAAATAACAAGCTTACTGGCTGGCAGATGGGGGCAAATGATCCAGTATCTTGACATAGCTTGTAGTTACGAAACTGCACATTACCTTTAAAAAGGATAAATCATAATCATACAGTTCTGTCTGGGCGAGATCGTGAAATGCCATTAGAAAAAATATATATATAGATAAATCGCAATCGTGTCGGATAAACAGGAGGGAAAATGGGGGAAATACAGTTGCTTGTCAACTGAGACCAGATACCTGTTGAGGCCAGCAGCACGGTCTAATAATCTCTTCTATCCTATGCAGTGTGGTGTCATTTGTTTTTCTGATAATCATCAATAAATATCTTTCCTTTTCAAGTACTTAAAATACTTTTTCTTAAAGTTTTTTTAAAGTTTTTTTTTTTTTTTTTTTTTGCCGTGAGGAAATATCATCTCCAAATTTGGGAAAAAATATATAAAACTGATAAATTCACATGGTGCGATTTTCTCCTATAGAAACACACATTTGCAGTTGATGTTTCCTTATGTTTGTGTATTATGAATGGTACTTACAAAAAATAAAATAAAAGAGGAAATAGCATACTTGACAAAAAATTATTTCTGAAAATTTGATTTTGTTTTGTATTGTTTATCTTAACATTATCTGTTTATTTTATTGTTCTTGAGTGATAATTCTGTGTCAATTTTACAACTTCCATTGCTTTCACAAGAGATTTTATTAAATGCATAGGGGGCGGGGTGAAACGGCCGTCAACCCCCCCCCCCCCATATGTATATAGTTATATATATATGATATATATATATATATATATATATATTATATATATATATATATATATATATATATGTACCTGTATACCTTCTCCCCTTTCGAAGCTCCAAGAGGGCCTGCGGGATTCCTCGGGAAAATTAAAATTTAGTGTAAATCATGTACAAGAAATACATGAAAGGTATTTTCTTCCTTTTGTTGCGGTGTCTTACAGTGCTAAAATCGTCCATTTCTATAAAAAGAACGCAGACAACAAAAAAAAAATCACTCCGCAGATTAGGTTCTATATTGTAAACTCAATATAAGGATAGCATCTCCCTCCCTTGATTGATCATGTTGATCGGTCGAAGATATTCAGTCCACTCTTCAAACAAAGCTAAAATAAAACTGAATGAACAAGAACGTGTTCCACTTTAATACGAACGTGAGTGCGATTCAAGCAGAGCTGGAGGAATTCTATATACGGTATCAGTTACACGAACAATGCATAACCTGATAACTGGTGTACCACTATCGAGTGTTTTCAATTGTATTTATTTTTAACAGCTTCTCTGATGTTTGATACTTAATAATGATGATAGTAATAATAATGATAGTAATGGCAATGATGATAACAGTTATTAATAGTGATAATGATAGTAGTAGTAGTAGTAGTAGTAGTAGTAGTAGTAGTAGTAGTAGTAGTAGTAGTAGTAGTAGTAGTAGTGGTAGTAGTAGTAGTAGTAGTAATAATAATAATAATAATGGCAATAATAGTAATGATAATGATGGTGATAATGATGATGATGATGATGATGATGATGATAATAATAAACATGCCGGGTGTCAGGTACATGTACAATATCAAACCAGGTTTTAATTATTTTGATGTCACACACTCCAGCTATTCATATTCTTGTTAGATTTACATGTATTGGTCTTCTTATTGCAGTTTTCATACTGTGCATGTCAATTATCCTTTAAGTTTTGTTTCTTAACGTGTTTCCTATGTGCAGTGTATTTTTCCGTTATCGTATTTTTTATCATTGTAAATCAGACACAATTCAGCCATTTGGTTGCGAAGTTTGATAATAAATAAAACCATTTCAATCAATCAATCAATGTTACAAAAACAAAAACACACACTCACAAAAAAAAAAAAATAATAATAATAATAACGTTCGAATATGTGTCAGCGTAATCATAATCATACATGACCTTCCTACGGAACTGGGGAGCGTTTCATCAAGTGTTTTGTCAGTGATTTTTACCTACAAATTTGCTCTCATCCAATCAGATGCAAGGATTTCAGTAGCTTATAACAGTTGTCGGTAAAAATCACTTACAAAATACTTGATGAAACGCTCCCCTGATTGTTCCCTGTATTAAGCCTATGTGAATTAGATCATTTAGTAGTTATCGGGTTATTAGCTGCTCAAAGCTGTTAGAAGAAAATGGCGAATAGAGTGATTTCATCAGATAATTTCAAAAGATATGGTGCTCCTTTCGAATTCAGTTCTTACTTTCATATCGCAGTAACTCCACCAAACCATATCGAAACCGACCTCTGTTTGGCCATTTGCGGGTAATGTAGTCTTTGGTTTGGTCTGTTGTCGGTCTTGTTGCTGACTTGTCAATTGTTACTAATACACTGTTTTTTGAAATATAGTTGGCACTTCTAATGATGCGCATTGAAGTTAGTAAAAACTATTTTAAACAATGAACACCTGATGTTTAGTCCTTTTCATTCCGTCCACGTGGATTAATAATTATTTCAGTGATTAAACCTACTAAATGAGCGGTGGATCCAATATTATGTGTTCGGGGGGGGGGGGGGGACAAATATGTGTCCAGGCAACCAGATTCACGGATTGGACAAAGTAAACCACTGTGAAAATTATGGAAAACGCAGTTTATATACTGCACAGATTATTTAATCCCTTAACTGGATTATAGAGGGAACACGTTAACGAACTGGACAAGCCATAGTCTGTATTCGAGAAATGTTATTATACTGAGCTTGTCTGAACTGTGCCAGATTATAATCTGAAGTAAATATTCTAGCTCCCATCCGCTAATCTCATATGGGGGTCTAAAAATCAGTAACACAAAATGCTAGGGTTGTTTAATAGTTTAGTTGAAAATCTTAATTTAAAAAAATAAATTACAAGATTTTATGTAGTATAGGCCTACTGTGTTCTTTATTACTTGCTAAGCCATCTTATGTATTCTCAGTGACGAACAAAAGCGAATTGAACGATCCTTAAACGATGGTACGTTCCAGAAAGCTTTTACAGAGCTAGATTTTTATATAAAAACTGAGGAAGTTATAAGTTGCATCAGAAAATCAGAAAGAAAATAATCACCATTTAATAACTCTATACTAAATGAAATGTAGAAAGTAGGGCAATATTTTTTCTCCCCTTTGCTTGCAAAACTCCATAACCTTATTCTTACAAGTGGATATTTTCCCGATAGTTGGTCAGTTGGACTGATTAAACCCCTACTGAATAAATGTCCAGCAAACGACCTTTCGAACTACAGAGAGATTTTCCTATCTATTCCTTTGGACAAATTATTCTGTTCTGTTCTAAATCAACGATTGATGAAATTCATAGAAGCCAAATAGATGTATGAAACAAACCAAATTGCATTAGGAGTTATTTTAGGACATCGGATCACATTTTCGTTTTAGAAACGATTGCAGAAAAATTGAACATAACCAGAATTGTAGCAAGGACGGGCTATAATATTGTTTTGTCGATCTTAAAAAAAACTTTTGATAGTGTATGGATAGAAAGCCTTTTGTATAAATTATCAAATGGGTATTAAAGTTTTACAATTTTATAAATAATTATATTCAAAGTGTAATCTATGTATAAAATTTAATGAGGGGTTGACTTTCAGTACAAATATTGGAGTTAAACAGAGTTGTGTATCAGTCCTACTATCTTGAAGATATTCCTGAATGATATTCCCCATATTTATGATGGATAGAAAAGCAATCCTGTACAGTTGAATGAAAGAATCCTTAATTGCATTTTGTATGCAGACGATATTGTCCTTTTTCAACTTCCAAAAAAGGAATGGAACATTGTGTGGACCAACTGAATGAGTACTGCAAGCAATAGAAGCTGGAAATTAATCATTCTAAAACCAACATTATGGTATGTAATAATTCAAGGAATATAATAACTTTTTGGGATAAATTGGCATATTCTTGAGAATGTAAAAGAATTCAAATACATGTATCTCGGGATTGTAGTATGCAGTAATGGTTTGTTTAAGAAAGCTACAAAACGTTTAGCTGATTAAGTAAGAAAAGCCCTTTTTAAATCATACAAATCATTTGGCAAATATATTCCTAACATCAAAAATTGCTACACGCTGCTTTAATAGTATGACCAAACCCATTTTATTATACGGATCGGAGATATTGGGTAGTACAATGGTCTGCAGCAAGCTCTTCTGAGAAAAAGCAAACGAAACAAAACTATATTTCAAACCGAATTTCGAAAAGATCCATCTTCAATAGTGTAAACATATGCTTGGCATAATTCGCACAAGTAATAATATCGGCGTTATTGCTGAACTTGGAAGATATCCTCTTATCATTGAGGTTTTAACTAACACTCATAAGTAAGAAAAAATAAGAAAAAAAAAACGGCTATATGAAATCAAAGACAATTGCAGGTTGAGAAACATAACAAATATTTTATATACTGTACACATTTGTAAGGATATTGAAATGTGTGAACCAGATAATGTACAAATGACGCAAAATGACTTCGTCTCCCACTGTGATGATATGCTACAAGATATATTTAATAAGGAAATAAAAATTGACCTTTTCCATGATAAAAAGACAATGGAGAGGGTAACAAATTGCGGACATATGATTATTCAAAACTTCCATCAAAGAAGAAAAACATCTAAAAATTCTTACTGATAGATTAAGACAAAACATCTGCAAACTTCGCATAAGCTCATATAACCTACCGATTAAAAAAGAAAGATATCATCGCCCTCACAGCGAATATGCATTTTTGTGAAGAATGTAGTATGAAGACAGTAGGAGACGCGTTACAATATGTCATACAATGAGAGAAATTTAGAATAAGAAGAGAACTGTTTTGATGAGCACTCAATCATAACTTTGAAAATATAAACAGTTTGGAAGAAGGTGCTATCATAGAAGGACTTGATCAAAGTGGTAACCTTTAAAGTGTTTATTATTAGGCATATATATATATATATATATATACATATATATATATATATATAATTCTTTTAGTGGTTCTTTGTCTCATCACCTTACACTACTTGTACATAATCTGATAATATATATTTCATGAAAGAGCATGTCTAGTTGATCAATTATGAGTATTTTGTTTTTGTTTATGTTTTGAATGCTATACTCACGATATATTGTTCTGTTTTTGTCATGTGTTACTCTTATTAATTGTTCTGATTATTGATGTTATATCCAAACAAAATATTGAAGGATGTGTCATTGAAGTTCAATGAATAAATAATCTCTTTTTTCGCAGTTGTCTTCTGTGCTGCGTTTGTTAAAACATGGTTATTTATTAGGGTAGCTTAGTGGCGCATAAAGACGCAAGGAGGAAAATTGCTAGTTTTGTTTTTGCTTCTAAAAATAGAATCAGAAAAATCTGAATAAAAGTTTTCATACTATTTTGTTTTAAAAAAATTCCAAAGAGTTAAATACTGTTTTATCTTCCTACTATTTTGGTTCTGCCTCTATAGAATAAAATTTTGATTTTGAATAACTTTGACATAATGCGTCTTTCCCGCGTTCTTACGCGCCTCGACGTTTCGCTATTAAAGCTACCTTACTGATGCATGAAAATGAACAAGAAATAACAGGACGGAAATATGATATATGCGACGACAAGAACTATAATATCATACTACAACAAACACATGACATTGCTCTAAAGGAATTTTCCTCTGTATGATGGTTTAAACGTTATGAATGATGAGCAAGCATCATATTTGAAATATATACAGTGGAAAAAAAAATCAAAATTGATGGCAATAATTTCTTGAAATGATAGATCAGCCATGCTAAAGCCGGGGTAAATTGAGCACCAGGAGTGTCAAGTCTGACTGACATATGTGCTATACAATAACCTACTATTATTATTTTTTTTTTTAATATTATGAAAATGCGTTGATATTGCTATGAAAGATACATTAACTAACAGTAAATCAATACTCAGATTATGGAAAATTAATAACTATCTTCATTGATTAATGTGTGTGCGCTAATTTCGTTATGTAGCTTCTTTCTATAACGCAGAAGATTTTGATGATTTAGCTAGTCTTCACTCATATCAGTACATGCGATTAGACTGCAAATACTACATCATGCATGGTGATTCGTGAAAAATTTCTACCTTTTTTCGGCCCAAAACCCGTGGGAAGCTAGGGTGTTTGTCATAATATGTCTAGTTCCCACAACGCGTTTTCTGTGTGTCGTCGTCATGGTCCTGAAGACGATTGGGTTTTGAAGTGTAGATTTATTGCAAAAGAGTATATGGCGGGTTCTCTGCCAGTATTCTTCTTTACATTTCCCTAATGATTTGCATTGTCGTCTTTGGTGAAATATTATGGATTACTGCTAATAGCTCTTGCAGGAATACACTTTGCTTTATGAAAAGGGGGGAAAAGAAAACACAAACAAAGAAAACCTACCCGGATAAAAAGAAATGATAGCCAGATGTATTTTTTTTTTCCATTTTACAAGATTATTAGATATTGCAATGAGTACTTTAACCAGGGCTGTGCGAAAACAAAGGAAAAAAACAATTTTTAAAGATAATTATTCATGTAAGCGTGAGTTATCAATAAATGAACGCGCCGTGGAGTTTTTTATTTTTTTTATTTGTTTTTTAATGTAAAATAAGTCCACAGATTACCTGAGTATCAAAGATTCAACACAACCTATAATTTATTCAAGGGAAATCCATTCCTCATATAAAATTGATCTGAAAGAAAGCAGAAAAGTCAGACAAAACAATAAGAACATTTTGGATCTTTGAAAGTTGTAATAACAAAACGTGTTTATATAAGCATTTCAAATTGGGCAGAAAAGTGACGGCCTTGTAATGTAGTGGCAAACAAGTATCCCAATTTTTCAGACAAACAAAACTACAATAATATCCTATTTAACTTTACCACTCGAAATATTTTTAGTAGTTTGTGTGTTTATTTATTTATTTATTATTATTATTATTATTTTATTTATTTATTTTTTATTTTTTTTTTTTTAGTTTGAGGACGTATAACAATATGATCTTCAAAATATATTTTGAGCACAGACACCAGACACTAAAGTAAATGCGGTTAAGAGAAAACTGGGCGTTATCATCTTGTCATACAGCTTTTATCAATTTTATAAGCAATAATTGCATATATATATATATATATATATATATATATATATATATGGAAAATATGAGGTTATTGGTTTGGTCCTGCATCGCCGGCTTATAAATGTTCCTAGATTTCGTAAAAAGAATTAAAAATTCGTCATTATAAAAAAAACTAAGGATACTTTTATAGAAGTGCAATCATTGATTTGAAAAGGGTACCCTAGGTAAACCACAATGCCGAGTAGCGACTTTTAAGGCTCCTTGTGATGTAATAATGTGTGGTACATCATGTACGGTGGCCATTACACTATTTGCTAACGGATGTGGGTAACCATTAGAAAATCGATACCACACCAATAATGAGGTAGCAATAGTTTACATGCCCACTGAGTATGTCATGAGCATTGGCATAACCGGACTTGCTGGAGTAGGGGAGGGGTAATGTATTGACCCCTTAGTTCGGTGGATGACCTTTTCATAGGGGATGAACAGGGGGCCTGTCTCCCTTGCCCCCCCCCCCCCCTCCCCTAGTTACGCCTATGGCCATAAGACAATAAAATCATACAGAAGCCAGGACCCATGTGCAAATAGCCAAAGCGCAAACTGAGGAGGTGTATCGCTGGCGGTTAAGGGGTTAATGGAGAGAGATCCAATGGTTTTCAAAAATGGGTAATTGAGTTTCTTGGTCGTTGCATGAAGTGGAACTACTCGGACGACATGAATAAAAAGATAAGGTCGGAAATGAGAAAGGAAACGGCGTGAGAAAGAGAAATAAATTTTACCAAATGAAGTAATATCCTTTAAAAAAGTAAACTAAAAGAACATCAAAATGGTCCTACATAAAGAAGAACATAAAGAGGAAAAGAATCAACAATTACATTTTCAATGAATTGTTTACAATAGCATCATAGTTTGTATAATGTAAATACATACCTTAAATCCGCATTACGTCTATCTTCTATAGACTCATTCTTACAGGTCCAAATAAAATACACTAATTACAAAGTTTCATCATGAATTTCATAAAAGTGCGTCTTCCATTCGAAATATCTCGTTGGTCCAAAACCAAATCGATGATCAATTTAAAGGCATTGCAAGCATCTTTATTCCTCACTGGACAGTTTTTGTTTGTTTGTTTGTTGTTTTTTTTTCAATGTTCGGAAATCGCGAACTACGCCATTGAATTTTGCATGGATTATGAAAATAACCTTAGCTACGATATGAAATTTGGATGTGATATATATAAGTTCAAGAACAATTAGATCTTCCTTAAAGGCGCAGCAATGACACGAGGTTTTATCGGGTAGACAATACGCAGTGTGATCAACATGTATATATATATATATATATTTCCGAAAATAAAGATATTACAGAGTGAAATGTTGGATAATGTTAAGCCCGACTAGCCTGAGGTGTCACACAGGATTGAATGGAAATCTAAGATTTAGTCTTATAATTGTTTCACCCTTTGTCTTTAGTACCCAGTCACACCGACTAGCGTGAAACCAGGCGCGGTATTCAAATCAAAACGTGCATTAAGTTTGCATTTTACTTGGCATTTCGCTTGGCTAAGTAAACTGGCTTAACTCGTATTCAGATCAAGCACTTTACTTTAGCCGACTTAAGGCAAAATACTTATTGATATATATTGTGACGTCACATATCCTGTCCAAAATCATGCGCAACAAATGCGTCACAGTAGATGTGCGCTTACATTGTTTGCTTGTGCGCAGCTTATACTGCTCCGCGTAATTACATGAAAGCCATGTACCTACCTTATCAAATTACCTTTTTCAAATAGAGTTCATTTGTCGAAATTTCGTTGCTCGAATCATAAACTTCCTGTTGAAACTGGTAGATATGTTAATATTGCAAGAACAGATTTGTACGTTGTGTAGGCAAAATAAGATTGGGGATGAATTTCATTATATTTTTGAATGCTCGGCAACAGATGCTATGAGAAAGAGATTTGTAAAACCGTGCTTCCGAAACAGACCAAGTTCATTGAAAATGGAGCAATTGTTTAATTCTAAAGATATGAAGGTTTTAACTAATCTAGCGAAATTCTGTCAGGGGATAATGTCCCTCCATGCTCAGATATTGTACAATATATAATATTCAAATATGTTTATACAATGTATATACTGATAGGTGCACCTACTATATTTTGGGTTGTTTTGTTGTAGTTTAGCTTTGTGTCATTGCTTCTTACACTTTTATTTAATTAATTTTATACATATACATTGTTTGTTATAGCCAGGCAATATTCTAGTTTCCATTACACCCACGTTACGGAATAAGTGTCTGTGCAAATCAGTGCATAATATTGTACGCTTGTTGTAGTTGTGTGTTTGGGGGGGGGGGGGTTTGGTGTTTGTTTGTTTTGTTTTGTTTTTTTTTTACGCAGACATACTGTAAATATTGTATATATTTGTATATAGTTGCTCTTGTGTATACAAACTGATTGTGAATTATTGTTTCTCCAATACCCTGGAAGGGGTGACATGGGAAATAAAATCATTGTCATTGTCATTGTCATTGTCATTGTCATTGTCATTGTTGTTGTTGTAGTTTAGCTTTGTTTCATTGCTTCTTACACTTTTATTTAATTAATTTTATACATGTACATTGTTTGTTATAGCCAGGCAATATTCTAGTTTCCATTACACCCACGTTACGGAATAAGTGTCTGTGCAAATCAGTGCATAATATTGTACGCTTGTTGTAGTTGTGTGTTTTTTTTTTGTTTTTGTTTTTGTTTTTTTTTTGGTGGGTTTTTTTTTACGCAGACATACTGTAAATATTGTATATATTTGTATATAGTTGTTCTTGTGTATACAAACTGATTGTGAATTATTGTTTCTCCAATACCCTGGAAGGGGTGACATGGGAAATAAAATCATTGTCATTGTCAATCATTGTCATTGTCATTGTCATTGCCAATCAAGTATTGGCTTAGGACGTTCATCAGTTATGTTTGTGCGCACCTCAGCTGCGCATCCTGGCTGGTTGTGTTACGTCATCACAACACCGGGAGAGTATTGCGCGCAGTTAAGACAATGGATACGCACATTAAACACAATGCTTAACAATGGGTTCGCAAGTGTGCGCAGTAACAAGAACCCGGTAAAAACAGATGAAATCAGTAATTCTGTACCTGTGAAAAATATATATAACAAATATTAACTAGCGTGAGCTGAAAGATAACATTCGATGCCCCCTCATGAATTTTCTATAGGCAAAGTTAGTCGTATAGGAAAAATGAAAGGTAGACATGGTAGATGTAATTTGGAATTCATAGTCATGGTCATCTACCTCCCATTTTAGTTATTCCTTAAGCACAAAAAGAGAGCTGGAGAAAGAAAGTCAAATAATATGCCCAAGAATCATTTGTCTATGCCATATGATTATCTAATGATCATTATCCCTACAGTCAAAGACATGAGCAAATAGAATAATGAATAAAATGTCACTCAAAACGACTTACAATTTCCTTCTTTTTTATACACTGGTTCGAAAGTGTGCGTAAAATATAGACAGACAAAGCTTATGTCGTTACCGTGATTATTATGTTTGAAATACTAGTAGTCGTTAACAGGTGCGCAAAAGTATGGGTGCCTTACTTTTTTTTTCCTGGGGAGGGGGGAGGGGGCAAACACTCTGAGGTGCCCCACCTCACAAGAATATCGGTCCACTTCGCACGCTTGCTACCTGCTTACAGCTCTACCCCCCCCCCCCCCCCCGACCATGCAAGCACATCCCCGCACCGCCTTTTCTTCTATATTCCGATATATTTTCAAAGTGCGAGGTTTAGAATTTTTCATTTAAAAAAATGGAATAATTGAAGCACTGTAATCATCCATTGTTTTTCAATATCCCTCCTTACACCTGAAATAGGGTTATTTTGTTTTTATATTTTGTGTAAAAAATTTTAAACACTTTTTGGTATACCGGCACCTCACTGCCCGAATATGAGGATATTCAGGCTACTCGCTACCAAAATATGAGGATTTTCGGGAACCTTGCAAAATTATTTATTATAAAAATGGGGGGGGGGGGGTAGCGCTGCTAGCACAAAAACCAGTACATGGACCCCCTTTTTTCAAACTCTCTCCTCCTTCGGTATAATTTTCTCTACAAATCTGGAAACTTTGGTGAAAATGACATGGATTTTGAATGTACAGGAGAGTTATTTTGCACCCATCCCATTCCTAGACAGGTTCCCAGCCAGATATGCGCAGTTCCTGAGAGTTTTGCGAGTTTTGACTTCTTCTGCCGAATGAGGGCCCTGATAGCACAAAAACGAGTGCATGGACCCCCATTTTTTAAACTTTCTCCTTATGCAGTATATAGTTTTCTACAAATATGGAAAAATTTACGAATCTGGCATGGATTTTGAATGTACAGTAGAGTTTTTTTCGAACCCATCCCATTCCCAAACATGTTCCCAGCCAGCCATGTGCAGTTTTTGCGAGATTTGCGAGTTTTTGACTTTTTCCGCCACCTGAGGGCGCTGCTAGCACAAAAGCGAGTGCATGGACTCCCATTTTTTAAACTTTCTACTTTTGCAGTATATAATTCTCTACGAATCTGAAAAAATTTACGAATCTGGCATGGATTTTGAATGAACAGTAGAGTTTTTTTTTGCACCTATCGCATTCCCAGACAGGTTCCCAGCCAGCCATGTGCAGTTTTTGCGAGATTTGCGAGTTTTTGACTTCTTCTGCCGAATGAGGGCGCTGCTAGCACAAAAGCGAGTGCATGGACTCCCATTTTTTAAACTTTCTACTTTTGCAGTATATAATTCAATACGAATCTGAAAAAAATTACGAATCTGGCATGGATTTTGAATGTACAGTAGAGTTTTTTTTTGCACCTATCGCATTCCAGACAGGTTCCCAGCCAGCCATGTGCAGTTTCTGCGAGATTTGCGAGTTTTTGACTTCTTCTGCCGAATGAGGGCCCTGATAACACAAAAACGAGTGCATGGACCCCCATTTTTTAAACTTTCTCCTTTTGCAGTATATATTTCTCTACAAATATGGAAAAAAATTACGAATCTGGCATGGATTTTGAATGTACAGTAGAGTTTTTTTTTGCACCCATCCCATTCCCAGACAGGTTCCCAGCCAGCCATGCGCAGTTTTTGAGAGTTTTGCGAGTTTTTGACTTTTTCCGCCAACTAAGGGCGCTGCTAGCACAAAAACGAGTGCATGGACCCCCATTTTTAAAACTTTCTCCCTCTGCAGTATATAATTCTCTACAAATTTGGAAAAAATTACAAATCTGGCATGGATTTTGAATGTACAGTAGAGTTTTTTTTTCACCTATCCCATTCCCAGACAGGTTCCCAGCCAGCCATGCGCAGTTTTTGCGAGTTTTGCGAGTTTTTGACTTTTTCCCCCACCTGAGGGCCCTGCTAGCACAAAAACGAGTGCATGGACCCCCATTTTTAAAACTTTCTCCTTCTGCAGTATATAATTCTCTACAAATATGGAAAAAAATTACGAATCTGACATGGATTTTGAATGTACAGTATAGTTTTTTCGAACCCATCCCATTCCTAGACAGGTTCTCAGCCAGTTCTTACGAGTTTTGGGAGTTTTTGACCTTTTCCGCCAACTGAGGGCGCTGCTAGCATAAAAACGAGTGCATTGACCCCCATTTTTAAAACGTTCTCCTCCTTCAGTATACTTTTCTCTACAAATCTGGAAAGTTTGACGAATATGACATGGATTTTGACAGAATAATGGGGATTTGTATGACATTGGGAATTCTGAGGCCTATCAATGGCCAAAAACCTGCGATGACGTCATTCTACCTGACACCCAATCATGGCATAGTTCAGTGTCCCATAGAAAAAAAGTAAGCACATGGACCTGTAATTTTCTATGCGTATTTGGGCTTGTCATGGACCAAAGTAACTGTATGCAAAGTTTGGTGAAAATGACATGAATTTGACTTTAAATGTGGAACGTCCTTAAGTCTGTTAGGGAGCTACCTAGGGTAAAATACTTAGCCAAAAGATTCAACTGAATACCAAAATTGCTTAAGTATTTTATCTCAGCAGAAAACTAAGCAAACTACTCATATTTCACTCTTAAAGGTAATAAACAGTAGTGGTAGCAAAATGAAAGTTGGCATGAAACTGCTCAAAAACAGTCTCATATTGTTCGGCTTGCATAAAAAGATACATGAGTGAGATAATCCGTTATTCTATTCATGATTTCCGGTGATTTTCAGTAAAATAATTCAAATGATCGAATATCAACGGTTACCTTATACCCTCGCTAAGGACCACCTACCCCGACGCTCCCGGTTCAACGGCGCATAGCGGTTCGCACACACTTGTTACACACACTGTTTTCACATCAAATTACAAGCGCGGTAGCGCGCTTGTAATTCGATGTTTATATGGGGGCATATTTTAGCCATTTCTAAACCATTTTTCTTCAAACAAACGTCACCTACGTTCGAAATTAATCATTTTACAACAGTATATGTAGTAATTTCCATTCCAGCTGACAAAGTAGTTAAATATCCAAAGCGCCACCTTTCCCACTACTGTACGATACCTTTAAGTATTGAATTGAATACGGGCCCAGATCGACTGCAGACCGAAGAAAACTTGTATTGCCTTGGATGACTAAGAATCGATTGATTTGACGGTGTGACTGAGGTGTTATCATCTCTGTGCATTACCCCCATATGACCCCCCCCCCCCCCCTCCTCCCCTGTCTTAGCATTTCTAGGTGCGGTAGGAGGTGAGTTGGCCTGGATTACAAGAGAGAAATCGAAATAGCACTTCAATTAGATAAACAAATAACCCATTATCCCGTATGCATAAAATCAAGGACACTGTTGCGATTCAGATTCTAGTGATTAGTCAATATTTGTCTTCGTAATATAGTGCAGTAAACATGACAAGAAACACAGATTTGTTTGCATGATCTAAATGCTTGTCGTTTTTTGTAAAGATTTTGACGAATATCGGTCTCCGGGGGGGGGGGGGGGGGAGTTGTAGGACAAATACTCCGACGACAATAAGTCAATTCGTAATTGTAATTTGCGCATGTGCAGATAAAGGTCATCTGTACCGAGCAGTGGCAGATTTAGGGGGGGGGGGCAATCCCGGCCCGTGCCCCCCCCCCCCTTTTTTTTGAGAGAAAACAATGCATTGTGCCCCCCCCCCCTTTTCGACCAGAAAACCTTTTTTTGTTGTTGTTGTTTTTTTGTTGTTGCTTGCTTGTCAGAGAATTATGGAGGAGAACTGGACCCCATAACCCCCCCCCACTGAGCGACTGGCTGGCGAGACCAAAAAAATATGGGTCTCCCTCCAAGCAGTTTCCCAAAGTTGACAATCCTGCATTTGTGTGCCCCCCCCCCCCTTATACGAAATCCTGGATCCGCCCCTGGTACCGAGTACAAATTGGGATTATGTTAGGATCATTTGTACCATGTACTAATTACGAACTGGTTTATTCCTCAGCGTCAGTTTCGTACACCACAAACCGAATTCTAAACTTTAATCTTGGACCAATCCTGTGGCGAATTTCGGCGGGGGGAGGGGGGGGGGCAATTCCCTCCTGTGTCTCCTCCCTTTTGAAAGAAAAGCGTACATTGTGCCCCCCCCCCCTTTGAAACTGATAACTTTTTTTATTATTTTGCTTGTCAGAGAATTTTTAACGAAAAAGAGAGCCCAAAACGTGTGATAACCCTTTTCTTTTCTTTTTTTTTTTTTTGCTTGTCAGAAAATCTTTGGAGATTTGTGTGCCCCCCCCCTTACAAAATCCTGGGTCCGCCCCTGTCAGACACTATACCTATTATCCTAACCTCACATAAAACCTATCCATTACAACCCTATTAATATACTCTATCTTTGACGAAATAAAGCCCGGAGCCCGAACATATCTCAGAGCACCTTCCGGAGATTTTTTTTTTTCCTATACCATCACATCCGACATCTAAGAATTGAAGCATCTCAGAATTCTTGTGATACATGTTTGTCCATTCTGCCAGATGTTTGCACTACTTCATCTCAATTAGGACTCCATCTACATGTATATTCGTAGCATAACTCACCAGCATGACTTGTCTTTAGTCGAATATTAAACGACTCAAAACAAATTATATCGACAACGAAGAGGCTGTATAAAGAGATACCGTTAATTTAACTATCACCTTGAGTTCAGTAATGACATTTTAATTGCTTACTTATGCGCATGTGCGTCACCGCTTTTGATTTTTACATTGATTTTGTTCGCCAAGTGTCGTTTAGGTCTCTATTAAGAATTGGACATTACTGAAAGAGGCAGAAATGGGTTTGTCTTTAATACGCCGCAAGCAGTTTAAGAGGGACGCAGAAGCGCAGTAGAGCCAAACATCTTAGGAAATTCATGAACAAAAGGAGAGCTTCCCTGGTGCTTCATTTCAGCTTTGACCACGGCTTTCTATGTATTTTCTTCTGAGAGAATGAGAGCGACAGACAATACTGACGTTTTAAGGAATATAGTTACGGCTAGTACTATAGGAGGGAGAAATCACTCCATCCGCGTAAATGTAAATGATGTGAGGTCAAATTAAACTGTTACATGACGTTTCTTTGGCCGTCACATGAATAAATATTATTCGTTAGCAGGAGGCATATGGCAATCGTAACATTAAGAGCACAAGCGTGCACACTTTCCCTCACTCTGACTCCCACCGTAACATGCAGAACACACACACATACAATTTAGAAGGAATTCAATTTGTGGAAGTAAAAGACGAGAAAATGTTTGACTTTGATCATTGTTTTTACTAAAACTCAAGTGTTTCTCTTTTTCTATGAACACGTTGCTACAGCCTCCAAATAAATTAATGAGATCCGATGGGGAATAGCAAATAACTGTATGGGAACCATTCAAAAAAGCACATTAGTTTGTCTGACATCATTTTGATTGACTGATTGATGCAAGATTTCATTTCATCTCCCATGTTTCCAAATACAAAACAATATGATTTACAAAGTACAAAATCATGAAATGAAAAAGGAACCTACCGGAAAGCATAGCTTGTTTGGGTAGGTTCCCAAGATTTTGGTCAAGATTGAAGGGTGAGAAGATTAAAGACTCCCAAAAGAAGTAAAATTCACGGTCAAACAATTCCAGCTCTTTGAATTATAGTCGCGACGACGGACATATTATCCCCAAGATGGTCATAGTCTTCCGTTCAAGCTCAGTAGTTGCGGTCACTGTCTTATGAGGCCTGAAATCAAAGGGGCATCTTTGCTCGTGTCCACACTTAAATCTTTTCTCAATAATTTGAATACCGTTCCCTGTCTACACGGTGTAATGTACATGTATATATCAGCGAGTTGACAAGTGAAGCGTCATAAATGACAACATATGGGCAGCGGACTGTACGCTCTTAAAGGGGAATACCATCCTGGTATTTAATTGATTTTAATAAAAGCAGACAAATGAGAGGAACATTTAAGTGCAAGTTGGAGCAAAATCCGAGAAGAAAAATGGAAGTTATGAATTTTTGAATTTGTAATCAATCAAACTAAAATTAGCAACTTGATGACGTATCTTGCGAGCTCCTCTTCAATTGCTAATTACCGAAAATTTAATAAATCTTCATTTTCTTAGTTGTTGATGAAGCAATACATTTGTTTCATACGTTTTTGTTTTGTTTTGTTTTGTTTTGTTTTGTTTTGTTTTTTTTTAATATAATGTGCAACGATTATATCTAGGTTGGATGTACATGACGTATGATTAAATATTTTCTTTAGGAAAAGTGAAATTTATGATACAGGGCAATTGGAAGAGGACCACTCAAGATATTTCGCAGAATTGGCAATATTGGTGTTTTATTGATTACAACTTCAAAAATTCATAACTTTCTTATTTCTTATCGGATTTTGCCTAGACTTTCACTGATCTGTGCTTTAATTGTTCGGCTTCTTTTAAAAACCTACTTGGTACAAGGTGGAACTCACGTTTTAAGGGTTTTTTGTGTTTTTTTGTTGTTTTTTTTTTAACAAAGTAACCTTTCTTATCCGTCTAAACAGGGAAAGTAAGCGTAAAACCACTAGAAGCTTACATGGAAACACAACTCATGTCCTTTTAAAAAAAATCTTACTGCAATTTATCTTAATACTATATCACGTTGAAAAAAAACGTATCCGTAAATCCCTCGTTGAATTCCAATTCCTTCGGCTGTCAACGCAAATTTGTTTGGGGGATTTTCCCGATTTCTGTACCGGTTATTACCAGTAGCACTAATATTAAACTTATATCCTTTTAAATGTAAAGACACAAATATGCAGGCACAAGGATAATCATCCAATCAAAGCTAGGGCTGGAACAAGAGAGGTGACATTGATACAAATAGGGGAAAAGGGAAATTATTAAAGAATGCACTATCTGGCGAGAATTCAATTGTGGCTCTTGAAACCCCTCAAGTCTCGACTGGCAATACTATTGCTATTCAAGATTTCAATGCACTGTGAATAAAAGCAGCGTCTGAAATGTACATCCGTCGACGAGCTTAACGCATACAAAACAAAAAAAATAAAAAAAAAAGTTTTTAGAGTCTGCCCCATAAGCGAGGGCAGATTTATTTAAATAGAAAATAATTCTTGCATTATTAAAGGCAGTGACTAGTTTTGGTAAGCCCTCAAAGCTTTTAATCGGATTTCTTAGATTTTTGTTGATAAAAAAGCCAGATACTAGCAATATGAAGGCACTGTGAAGATTTCGCCTCCTAAAGTTTAATATTAAACAAATGAGAGGCAAAAAATAATTTTCAATACCGGGCCAGGCACGTAAACTCCCAACAACGGCAAAAACCAATGAGTATATAGCTACACACAGTGACACACTTGCTGTCTCTACTCAGGGCCTTGATTGTTGTTCGTGGAGCCGTCGGGGAGGAAAGGTCCTAGCATTTGGCAGTGATCTCGCGTTCCTTAAAAATATTTACACTGGAATTCTGAGGAAATCATGATTGAATAGCAAATGATCTCTTTCAAACGCTTTCGATAATACAACATAAGACTGTATCTAACGCGTTCCTTTACAATTTTTTTTTTTTTTTTTTTTTTTTGCTATCAATACTGTATATTTACACTTGTTTTACAACCCTTGAATTGTCAGGGTGTGTCATTATTAGTCAGTCTGAAAAGATAATTTTCTCTAATATATGCCTCAGCTTCAATCTTTGCTCAGTATATTGCAGAAGTTATTTTTTACAAAGTCTTAACATATTCTAAACTAAAATAACAGTAGAATTTTAAAAAATACACATAATTGCTGATCATGGTGTCACTAAGCTTAAGCCGGAAAAGAATTTTATACCCCATGAAACAAAAAATTGATGACATTGGGTCAGTGATCTCAAGCCACGTTGCGTTTTTTTTTTCTTGCCACCCTGTATTGCACGGTATATTACATGGCTATATCATCAACATCATCATCATTATTATTATTATTATTATTATTATTATTATTATTATTATTGTTATTATTATCATCATCATCATCATCATTATTATTATTATCCTCATCGTCATCATCATCATCATCATGACTATTGTTGTTATCATTATCATTAATTATAGTTAGTGTTGTTATTGTTGTTATTATATTAATTCTATCACCATTTTCATACAGGTTTTCAAGTGTACTTCCCGGCGAATCAATACATGTTTTCTGTTCAGGCCGACTTTCCACTCAACCGAACTGTAGCTAGGGTACTGGCATTGACGCGTCATGCAGTGAATGAGTTTCGTGGAGGCATCCGATACAGCATCCGGTACGATCACTACCGGTCACCCCGCGAGGACGGAATTGCCAGTTTGGAAAAATACGTCAGGATAAATTCAACTACTGGGAGTCTGATACTGATAAATAATGTAACAGGTGAATAAAATCGCAAAGTGTAATGGATGATTGGTTGGTATTGCCGAGGCAGACCATCTAATCGATCTATAATCTGACTAATTTTGAGGGCTGTCTGCAATGTAGTAATGTGTGTGTGTGGGGGGGGGGGGGGTGTTCTTCGTTCTTTCTTTCTTTGATTTAAACCATTTCTGAGGAAAAATAAAATTATGCTGGGTAAAGTCTGGGCTACAGCCATATACCTGTAGCTCCATATAGCTTCATAATGATAGATTTCCCTACTGCTATCAACACAATACCGAAGCAGTGGAGTACGGGGTAGGAGGGGCACAATGCCCTAAATTGTATAAGAATGAGCAGTGCCCCTAAATTATAAAAGCAACGAGGACAATTTTTTTTCTAATTTTTTTCCAAAGCTCACTCGCTACGCTCGCTCTCATTTACTATTATCTTCTTATCATATTAGGGAAATCGCTGTATATAATTCAACACCCGTTGCTTTCAGCCTTAGAAATAAATCTTAAATAAATAATCAGACCATTACACTCAACTGCAAAGTAGTTTTTATCTAGACCCATGTTAAGATAGAAACAATAGAGTGTCGAAAATGATCATCGGTTGTGTATTGATCAGAATGTAGGGGTATATGACTCCAGGTGGTATTTTCTGCCTAGTCTCCACCCTTTGTAGGTGCCCCACTTTGTTGCCCCCCCCCCCCACTTTGAAAGGCGCTCCGCCGCCCCTGATGATGATGATTGAATTAAGTGCGAAATGAAAATCGTTACGTTAGGCTGTCTTGCACCCCCCCCCCCCCCCATCGGAAAAACTGATCGACGCCCCTGTTTCAAAGGTTTACATGGTCTAGAAAATGCAAGCTATATATCATTCAAAAGCTTAAAGTCAGTGCTTTCAAACTATTTTAAAATGTAAAAATGTAAATTCCAGACTTATTAGTAGTTTCGTGGTGGAGGTTCACATATAAATGGTTCCTGCATGAGAGAAGAAAACCTTTCGATTTTCAACAACGGTGCGATTAAAAAAGCCCCGTGATGCGGTTTCGGCTCATTCAGTGAACCTGAAGGTTTAAAAGTAACTCCAGTAAAGCTTAGACGAAGTGCTAAAGTCACAACTGATCGTGCGTGTTTTTGCACGTGCGTGTCCGCAGCTGCGATCCGATGTGGGCCAAATCCTGCGATCCGTACGTCCTTCTTTTATCATGGTCACAACCAGTTGTGCACCTCTCTGCACCTCCTCTTGGGCGTCTTGCATCCTCCTCATTAACATACTACCTCTTACCTGCAAGAACTCTTGAGGTGAACGTACAGCCCCGTACAGGTACGTGCAACCGACGTGCAACCGACGCGCGACATGTCATGGCTCCGTATGGAGCCATGGGCTTTGTGAGACCTCCGCAAGGAGCCCGTGCGATGGTCGCAAGAAGCACGTGCTCGAAGTACGATGGCTGCGCGTGTCACGTGCGTTTATCAGAACACGTAGCCACATAAAGAGATTGTTGAACATGTCCAACAGCTTCCTTGCGTGTCCTGCATACTCCTACGTGCTAGAAAAAAACGTGCAGACCCGTCGTGCGACGCAAGGATTTTCTGCGAAATCCGTCGCAGATCACACGCAAGGAGGTGTACGACTGGTTGTGACCAACCTCCTTAACCCGATGGCTACTGAATACTCTTATTCACATAGATTTAATACATGGACCACCCGCTTCCCGTAGGTAATGGGTATAAGGCAGAGTGGGCATACTTTGCTGAAAGCCCACGTTTTACAGTACAAGGCGGCGCTGAAAGATGTAGTGCACTGGTATCAATGGGTATAGAATTCCATATGCGCCCCAGGTAGCGGTTTTACCATTTTTATTTTAGTCACAAATACCTCGAAATCTAAAGGAGTGATTAGATAATAAGGTCAGAACCTCCCTTAGAAATTGCATTTACGCCGTAAAATTGGCAAATACAGTTTTAGAGTTCTTTTAAATAGGTAATCAAGATTATTTTTGTCTCTCTCTCTCTCTCTCTCTCTCTCTCTCTCTCATTTTTTTTTTTTTTTTTTTTTTTAAGGGAATGATATAAGGATTCCAGTTCGAGCAACAGCTCGTTTTTGTGGCAAGGTGAGCGAAGGAAGCACGTGGATTCGTTTGAAGGTGCGACACCGGGAACCCACTTGCATGTGTAGGATAAGTTCTGCTATGCGGATCCACGAGTCGGACTTTCCCACACAGTCTCTGTCGTTCCTTAACCAACCCTCTGGCAATCCTGGCAGCGAAATTGCAGGATCGACTAAATTTGAAATTTCATCAGGTAAGAAAGCAGTGTTAGCTGGTTAGTGTCAAGGGGATAACGTTTTCCAAATCTTCTTGGTTGTTGTCGAGATAAACATGAAAGTGTGTGGTTCTGTATTCCCAGGGGTCTCGAAAAGTCCCCAATCGAGACCGGCCACGTCAGTGGTAGGGCCTCGGATATAATAACATTGTAAACATCCATTCAGGTCCCTGCATGGAGATTTATAAATCTAAATATGGAAGCCCATGGGTAGTTATCTATAACACCAGTGTATGTATAAACTGTATTTTAATTTTTAGCTACAGGTAAAACAGCGACAATCAAGAAAACAAGGGTATCACTATTCCTGCCCCCTATGGGCTGCCACTGTGTGAGGCGATTCGCTCTGGTTTAAGTATAACACATTCGAACATCTTGTTACAGCAAAGAGGATTTGGAGAGACTTTTTGAAACTGTTCTACATACTAAACACTTGTTTAAGGGATTTGTGCACACAGTCGGATGGCATTTGCAAGTATCAAACTTTCGGTATAGTGGGAAAAGGCGTTAAAAAACATAGCAAATCTCCACGGTTTCACAAGATTTTCACATTTGAAGACAAGTGCAGGACACTGTGGCTACATATAAAACCACAATACTTAATCACCGCGTAACCAAAGGAACTAAATTCCCACGTCATAAACATATTGTCCATCACGTTTTACACTGGGCCACTGCTGTATTTAAGTCAACGTTAAGTCAACAGTCAACAGAATCACGATTTCCCTGTGTGTATATTGTGGTAGCTGCAAGCACATGATTTTTCAAGGATCTCAAGATATCATTCTACTTTGCAGAGAATTTATTTTTCTTCACAATATTACCTCAACCCCTCCCATTAACTATTTAATGCGAAAAAAAGGAAACGAGGAAAAGATAGATTTTAAAAATAATGTCCTTTAAAAAAAAAAAAAAAATTTCATGGAGAGTCTCAAAGATTTCTTCCTCCTATGCACCTTTTAGTTTGATATTGCCATGACTGTGGAAATTGTTACAAGTACCTTTGATCAAAGATTCTGGCGGTACGCAAAGTAAATGCACATGACCTGAAAAAAAAAATCTTTATGTAAATTTCAGAACAATAATGCTAATGCAGAGGCATGATTGTTATGGTAATACTATGTTTTAATACATTTTTAATTATCATTATTTTTATTTTATTTTTTTTTTGTATTCTTTTCTTTTTTGTCATAGCACACCACGAAAACATTTTCAACATCGCTGATACAACCGGGGAACTGAGTATGCGCACATTCACTAGAATCCACATTAATCAAACCACCTATCATATCACAGTCCGGTGTCTAAGATCCGACGAGAATGGCGCAGTCTTGAAGGAAAATACTCAGAATTTAACGATATGTATCGAGGCTTCCTACAACACAACCGTCCAGGGGAAAGTGACGTACAACCGGCTGAGGGTGAGTTCGTTGATCGACAATTGCTTTTCTGTTGGAACCCAATTTGCGCTACAAAAGAAGCCGAAATATGTGTCTGTGAATTGTGAAGAATGTACTTAAAAGATCTTGAAGTAATTAAACTTTATTAATTCTCACCCATGCATAAAGCAAACTATGATAGAAAATTGACATAAAATACTTAGATTATCATAACATAATCATAAATTTATGCAAAATAGCAATTTGTTGGAATGGGAGTACTTATTCAGACTGCTGGTTTAATTTTTTATCTTCTTTCAATTTGGCGCAAGTCATTTTTCACACTCTGGACAAAAACGGTCAGTGCTCGCCCAAGCGTGAACAAAATGTGTTTTGTTAGAGGCATAGATAGAAAAGACTAGTGGGCATCTATCGACGTGTAAAAATCTTCTAAATAGTTTGAACTGTAATTTTGACAGAATTTTCAAAGGTGTAACTTTTTTTTTGATACACACTGTATAGCACCTAATTATTGTCAAAATAACGAGCGTAAATAAGCAACAGAGTCAAGGCGCGAAAAAGAGAAAGAGAGAGCGAAAAAAAAAGAGGGGGGGAGAGAGATAGGGGACTGAAAAATAGTGTTTTGTATATATATAATATATATATATATCAGTTAACTGCTTGTGCGATGGATCACGTCACGTGATCCATCACACAAGCAAGCACTGTCGATAACATAACCACAAACAAACTAGCAGGTAATGATTTTAATTATATCAAACTTAACACTGATTATCACTATGCTGATTTCTATATACATCAATCAACTTCGCTTAAGTCGATCTTGTCGGGACTGAGTAAAATGCGTCAACTTAGGCGATTTTCGACTTATGCGAAAGTCGAAGAAAATTCAGCTTACGCGTTGTCCCCCGCACCATGCAGCCGCGCCGTTGTCCTCGGCGCGGCTGGTGGCTTGAACAGTGTCATTACAATTCTTATCCCATGCATGCCGTAGCTTTGTTGTGCAGACTTCCAGAAAATGAGAACACCCGAGGCCTGAGCTTTTTTTTTTTTTTTTTTTTTTTCACTTCAGACGATGGTGATACCGATATCCAATATAAAGAAAATAAAACAAAATGCGTTAAAACTCCATTTTCTTTTAAAAAGAGGAAGTATGGTTTCTTATCATCTGTCATCAAAATTGTGTACTTTCCGACGGCCTATTTTCGGGTCATCGTGAGCGATATGAATTTTAAAAAAAAGTACATCGAGTCTCCTCACTCTAACGATGCATATCATCCCGACGCTGGTAAAATAATTTATCAGATGTATGCTCTTTGAATCAGTGTTCATACCAAAGGTCTGAAAACGTATTGTGATGTGTCTCTGATAAAGTACAATAAGTACAATAAGGAAAAAAAGAATCTGATTTCTATATGACGATGTTGTCTCGATTTTCTAATGACACAATGATATTTGTAAGCTGTCAACATGTAAACAAATTAATTTAAACAAATAAAACACATATCGATATATGAATGTCTTTTTAAAAGTTTCAAATATTGTACGAAATGTACTTGATTTCAGATAACGCGTATTCTGATTCCAAAATAAATTTCATACCCACAGGAAGCCTCCCTTCTTACTCGACGCCGTACGATTTATGTCGAGCTAGCTAAGGAAAAATGTTGCGTCTAATTTGTTATTCCGAGCCTAACTTAGTAACACCAAGCAGCCAATAACATCACGAACGTGAGCCATCGCCCCCATGGAACCCCCTTACGTGACATGTGCCTTAAATGATATTAAGTTGCTGTGCGAAGTTAAACCAAATTTGCCGATATTGGACCAATCATAGCGCTGTAGTGTTTCCAGAGATTGACCTGCACATGCGAAGAACATACGCTAGTTTTCGCGCCAAATGTTTACTCATTCAGTTACAATCACTGATCTCTACGGTTTTACCGTAGAGGTCAGTTGTTGCAATGCGAAGCTCGAATGAACTTGCCTATATTGAACCAATCACAGCGATTTTATTTATGGGATTTACCCATACTTGTCGTTTCGGCACTTTCGAAGAACGTTGAATAATTTATGTGCCTGAGTTTTCTTATGAGATAATTTGCCGTACGAAGTTTGTGCCAGTGATGGAAACCCTTCCCAACTTAGGCTATACCATGGTATATTGCGGCCAATAATCTGACCCAGCTAGCTAGCACATCGGTGTGATGTATAATGACTGGATTTTCAACCGGCAATTTCTTACAAAATTACAGAGTATAAATGAAGTCTCTGTTTTGAGATCGAGAGTTGTTGCAAATCTCTACATCAAGCCACAGTCGAAAAGGTTTGAAGGGAGATCTTATCGAGGGCCAGGGATATGGGAGAGAGAGAGTGAGAGAGAGAGAGAGAGAGAGAGAGAGAGCGGAGATTATGAATGGAGGAGCACGTGTCGCGCGCTAGCTAGCCTTCAATCAAGGTGGCTGTGCTGCTCAGTCGATCTCCTGGTCGATCCTCGAAACGCTCGGAATAGTCCTCTGATTGCGCGGGAAGTCGACATAAGTGTGCAGCTTGCTGCACGCCGCCTTTAATTACCCGTCAACGTCATCAATATTCATATATTCAAGACGACCAAGACTATATGCATCATTCAACAACCTTCCCAAATAGGGCAGTATAGGTGTGTCTTCATCAGAACGAAGTTCTGCTCTAGCCCGCTTCAAGGTGGATCAGGGATATTTTCTTGAAGCTAGCTTCAGTTTGCAATCGCGTCCTCATCAGACCGAAGTACCCCCACTTCGAGCTTAAGCCCGAAGTTGGTGCGCATGCGCACTTTAAGTGAACAAGCGCGGTTTTAGAATCTTACCCGCGCTCGCCCGACCAGCTATACAAACCCAAAATATATACGGTATCTCTCGACTACGCTGCCTTAATCATTAATGTACTTACGGAAGTGTATGTTGAACAAAAATAGGTGTAATTTCATTTTGCAGTATGATTCTTCCGGAAACTACAGTGGTCCTCAGCATAATAAGGAGAAGGAGACGTCGAGAGGCGTACGTGCACTGTGTACAGCTCATGCACACAGCGCTAGCGCTAGCGCACAGCTGATGTTTACAAACAACCTATATATGCAAACAACACCATGAAACCGGAAATCGTGCTTCGATAGTTGGAGCACAGGTGCATGATGGGATCGGGCTTAACTTCGGGCTGATGAAGACGCTCGAGGAATAGCGGGCTAGAGCAGGCTGATTTTCGGTTAAGCGGGCTATTCTGAAGATAAGTCCAAGATGATGTGGGCTGACTTTTCGAGCGAAATAGCGGGCTAGAGCAGAGAATTCGCTGGCTATTCTCTGATCGGGCTAATTTACCGGATCAGCAATAGCGGGCTAGAGCAGAACTTCGTTCTGATGAAGACGCACCTAGTGACTCTTTGCGTTTTTCACACACAGCTAGATTTAAACGTAAAACCTGAACTCTATTGTTCACCGCGTGTACCAATCAAATAAAAGGAACCGTAACAGAAAAGCTTGAGCTCTTCCATTATTCAGTGGGGACCGAAAAGGGTAGATAGCGGGATAAAGCTGAAATTATGTATATTTTTTCTTGATAAAAACTCCACTCACAAATAGATGTTTGTTCATTTTTCAAAAAGAAAAAGGTCAGCAGTCATACTTTTCTTATACATGTGGAAATTATCATGTCCTATTTGCGATAACAATTTTTTCCTTTCCCCATGTTTGAAATCAGCTGAGCGGTCTCTTAGCGCCACGTCACAGAAGCTATTGATTGGTTCATTTTCTCTACCAACTGAATTATTCATGAAAGATTTTCGTAGAAAATTGACGAAAGATTTCAAAGTTAAAAAATAAGAAAACAACAAGTAACGTTGACGGGTGCGTAGAGGCTATGTGCTGAGCAAGACTTCCCGCGTAATGATCAGAGGATGATTCCGCGGATCGACCAGGGGATCAAAAGAGCAGCACATCGCGCTGAGCAAGACTTCCCGCGCAATGATCAGAGGATGATTCCGCGGATCGACCAGGGGATCAAAAGAGCAGCACATCGCCTCGATTAGAGGCTACGCGCCAGCAAGTCTGGAGTCGATAAATAAAATCGATCGGTGTTTGTGATGCTTTTGACAGTGATTGGTTACACATTCGACTTGGGCGGTGTGAATTTAATGTTTCTCTTTGGAACTGTTCTGAGAATTTGATCAACATAGGCGATTAATCGACTTACAAACATCGACTTGTACATAGAATTAACACACGTAAGTCTATATATGAGGATAAATTGGGACTTTTTTCATCGACTTAAGCGACTATTCGACACATGCGACGTCGACCTAAGCGAGGTTGACTGTAGATCATTTATAATGGATATTAATTATTGTCAACATAAATGTACCGCTTATTACTTTTCATTTACGCATGTAATAGTACTATCATTTTGTTCCATTTTCGTTGTCTTTCGTTGTACAGCCCTCGAAGAAGGCGATATTCAGCTACGTCCTGAGTCTTGGCCTATTTCATTTATTTAATTTATCCAATCAAGACGGCCCATCATGTTGTGTTTTCGCCAACTTCTTACATATACAGATATATATATATATATATATATATATATATATATATATATATATTGAAAGACGGTCGTAGCTCTTTCTTTTTTTTTTTTGTCCTTTATTTGTCAAGCTTTCGATCAATGATCTCCATCAGGACTGTATAAAAACTCAAAATGATGGCTGACATTTACATCGGAATATACAATTCAGTTTCTTACGAGGAACATTTCTTACAATATACATATATATATATATATATATATATATATATATATATATATATATATATATATATATACATACACATGTCACATTGTTGTTTGTGCATCACAGGGTGAGAAAGTGCTTAACCAAACAATATCTAGTCACCAGTACCGTTCGTGGATGAAAGATGCTGATGTTTCTGTTCTAGGCAGGGATGAGGCGAGGGGAACATTTGGAGTGAGGAAAAGGATAGTGGTTGGAAGACCCGAAAAGCATTACAGGGCCGCAATAGGTGAGCATTAGAACAACCAATATTGAAGTATATGTTTTGATATCAGTCTTTTATAAAAGAGTGGTTTATCAGTAGGGGAGTTTCAGGCATCAGGAATCTTCACGAATAATAACCCAGCGCGGACTACGAGGTATCGGAGAGCGTTCAGTTTGATTAAAGAAAAAAAAATCGTTGGAGAATTTTCCCTTGGGTATTTTTAAATCTGTCGAAGTAGATTTATGGTATGCGCATTACGTACAATACATTAGTCGTAAGCCTATCCACAAGAACTAACCTTGATTATAACGAACACGAACGTAAAGACTTTTAAGAAATCAACTAAATGGCAATTACGATATGTTATTTTGTTGCCTGTAAGGCTATAGGAATCACGCAGAGGTTATCTGTGTCATTGTAATGTTTGCACCATTCAAAAGGAGACGGACAAGGATACTGAAATTGTCTTAGGTTGATTATCCGAAAGTCTCTCGTGTTGATGATGCATTTCTTCAAATATTGATGGTCTGTTTAACGACGATCGTTTCCACAGAAATTTACTTACTGCGAACAATTCCAGCGGATCAATCGGGTCCGGTCGAGTTCATTGTCCGAATTGATGGTCGTGGGTGTCGCCGACACAATGAATCATCACGTGGGGGAGGAACATTGGACATCGCCGTCAACGTCACAGTCTGGCAAATGGTCAATTATGAAAGTACCGTGTACAGTAACATCACAGCCGGAAGTCGGGTAAAATAACCTTTTTATTTGCTAGTACTCTTGCAAGATATACGTTTTGGATGAATATTACACGAAAGATTCAAATACTAGCAATGGTGTTATGAACTTGAATGTAATATATTTGCTTTAAGTAATAAATTAATTATGTCATATGCGTAAATATACATTTTATTGACTTTTTTTTACAATGTTAAGTTCCGGCATGCAGTAAGCGGCATGTAGACTCTGGAACTGCCAGGTAAATGCAATAATTACGACTGCAGATAGGCTTTAATACGATAAAGTGTGACTGTGACACAGATGACAATATCCGGTCACATCAAGGAGTTATTCTGTGATAACTCCTTGGTCACATCAATTCTCCGAGTAAAAACCTGGATATACAACCGATACAATTTCTGAGCGTCATAAACATTAAAAAAGTGTCTTTCAACAAATTATTTATGTTTTTTTTTTATTTTAGATATACATCAGTCTGAATGAATTAATCCATCCAATACTCAATTATTTAACGGAGGCTCTCATTATCGACTGCGTGGTTCGGGATAAACTTTTTGTCAGTAAGACTATCTGCAAACGAGAGGGTTTAATACTACTGAGCTTTCTAAGGATTCAATAAATACAGTCAGTTGCCGAAGGGTATTTCTTTTTCTTTATAATTAACTTCTACAACTGTATGCGTAACAAAAACTGCGACCTACTTCTTATGTATTTCCATTGGATCGATGGGCAGCAAGGCATTTGCATTTTTGATTCGCACTCCTCTTTTTACCCTCTGACTCAGTGAAACCTTTTGTAATCACTAGGGCCTGCCACAATACACGAACGACATAGAATAGGAAAACTCCTGAGTCAAATCTCAAAATAATTATCCATATAAATTTTCTGTTGTTAATTGTCTTTTGTGTCATTCCAGTGAGTAACCTGGTAAGATTTACCGCCGCCCCCTTTCTTCCATAAATTATATGTAGCTGTAGGAAATTTTATTTTCGCTGTTGACCAAAATGTCTCCTTTTTTTGTCAATAAAATTTTACAAACTGAAGACCACTTCCGTTGGGGTGGGGTGGGGAAGATTTTGTGCGAGACCCTTTAGCCTCTTCGCTTTTATCAGTGGCGTCCTTGGATAGATAATTATACTCCTCAACGACATTGACTAATAATTGCAAACAAGGTTGTAGCCAGGAAAATTAAAATCTTAATACTTTATGCACATTGAAACAATTTCAGGCTATTCATGAATGTAGAAATGAAGACAAATGCATATAATTTTGTCGTATCAATATCACGAATATGGTGTCTAGACTATCGCCTTTTTCGCTAAAATGAAATTTTCATTTCATTTGGTGATGTATCGTATTTATGTTTGTTTGTTTCTTACATCATAATTATATCATCGATGAAACATTTAGCAATTTATACATGTATCTTGTTACTTTATCCCTTGTTTAGAAGGCTACAATTTATTTAAGATTATGTTAGACATTATAATCATAAAGATATAAAACAAATTATATCTAACAAAATTAACTAACATCACTGCACAATAATGTGTTAAACTTTGGACTAGAGTGGAAAGTGGTTATGTAAAGCACACATTGAAATCTGAGCATTGGCTGCACATTGTCAAAGCGAAATCGTTATTTCGTTATTTAGATCCGGTGAAAACTTATTTTCTAATACTATGATCATGTAAAAATCATTCATTCAGATATAAGAATGAAAAAGATAAACCAGTGTTGCCAACCTGAGGATTGAAAGTTAATTAATTCAGCTTGACATTGAAAAGCTGACTTCTTATCATAGGCTCAATAATGCCATGCTGTTAACACGGCACACGTACTCATTTGTATTGTGATTGCGGAAAGTCCACCCTAGTATTTAATTGCTTTAAATAAAATTAAAAAAAATAAAAATAGAGAAACAGATTGGTGAAAGCCTAAGCAAGATTCGATAAGAAATAAGAAAGTTGTAAATTTTTGAAGTTGTAGTCAATTAAAAAAAGAAAAAAAGAAAAAGGGCTTGCGAGTCCCTCTTCCATTCGCTCTTTACTTTAAAGTTCATGAATTTTAATTTTCTTAATTGTTGGAGGAGGAATATATTCGTTTCATAAAAGGTTTTGTGTAAAACATAATGTGCAATGGATTTATCTAGGGTGCATGCATTAGACACTGTTAGACAAAATGGAAAGAGCAACCGGATATACGGACTGAGGCAGCTCAGTTTGAATTCCATCTATATTTATTTGCAATGATTATTTTTTTTTTCTTTTCTTTTTTGTGTTAAATTGTTTGCTGATGATGCTCTCCATATACATGACTGAAATTACCTCAAACTAACAGACTCGATAGTAATCTTGTTTTTTAGGTTTTTTTTTTTTTGTTTTTTTGTAGACAGCCGGGAGCAGATGGTCATGCAAGAGATGGGCTAGTGTCATTTGTTGAAGTTATGTCACCAAACACTAAAGAATACAGTGAAGAATAAATTTAACCATTTCTAATGAACATCCCATTGTTAAATCTAAAACAGGAAATTTTAAGATTAATTTTTTAATCGGCTTACTTCGAACCATCGTGTGATCACGTTCACGTCACGTCGTCACATTGCACGACCTTTCGTGAATACTAAGCCCTAAATTCACAAAGGGTAGGGTGTAACGTTTGTGAAATACCCCCCGCTTACTGTCGAAGTGTAGGGTTCGAGACGTGAGTATTCGTAGATTTGCAATACTTGTTTATGAAGTGCCGGGTAAACTGGACACGACACTTCGTCAATAAGAGGGACGTAGTTCATAAACATTACACCATATCCTTCGTGAATTTAGGGCTTAGTGCCCACGAAAGATCGTGTAACGTGATCACACAATGGTTCGAAGTATGATAATAATAATAATGATGATAATAATAATAATAATAATAATACTTATAATAATAATAATAATATTAATAATATTGAATATTAAATAATAATAATAATAATATTGAATATTTAGGAGCGCTAAAAAACAGAAAGTACCATGGCGCTTATAAAATTACGGATTTGAAGAGAAAGGACAACAGTAAAAGCAAAAAGAGATCACATTAGAATATTGCAGTATGTTACTGGGGAAAGAAAAATCTTTTGAGCTATCTTTTGAAAGTGTCAGGACAGGTTATATAAGCCTTTAAATCTGTCATTTATTACCCGATGCAAGTCACGTATGCTTACTTTGCCCGGTTAATTTTATACCACTGTCTACCTATCTATGTCCCATAGCTTGGAGGTCGTTGGGTCGACAATGTGATGGATCTTGAGACACAGTTTCTACATAACGTTCTGTCTTCAGATGTTCTAGTTAGCTGCTCAAGAGACATTCCTGTCCACTGCTTTATGTTATCAATCCAGGGGCCTGTAACATAGAGATAAATCAATCTTATGATTGATATCAAAAGTCTATGGCAAACCATGTACTGAAGAGTTACAGTTGATCGTAAGATTGATTGTTTCTCTTTATGTTACCGGCCCCAGGTCTTTTAGCGGTCTTTCCCCTTTTTCTTCTGCCATTAGTTCCTCCTTGCAAGATGGTGTTTATCAAGCTATTCTTCCATCTAAGTAAGTAACATGACCAAACCACTGCACCTGTCTTTTTCACAATATTATTGTGATAAGGTGATCATGTTCCATTATGTGTGAACTCTCCATACCACACACACAAAAAAACAACAACACACAAACAAAAAAACAAAAACAAACCCAAAAACGCCAATGAAACTCATGAAGAGACTATATAATTATGCAATTGTAAATAACAGCCGTATTTTGCTAATACGGCTGAAATGGTGCTATCCACCGTATACGGTATACAGATCTTGAATTATTTATGTATGTCATTTATATCAATGATTGCAAGAGTATAAAAAACAGTGACACATGCCATCACCTTCGCAAGGTAAAATAGGCTAATTAGGGAACACGCAAGTTCATTTGCTATTGCGAGGCTACAAGTTCGTGGTAGCGCACTGCAAATGCAGCGGAAGTGAGTGATCATGTACGTGGCAATTTGAGGGTTAAAGTACGACAACATTCCTTATTTCCTCCTTTCTTTCTAGTGTAAAGCACTCTCTTCACTTTCCAGTTGTACAAACTTGGGCATTTGAAACAAACGTAGATATTTCCTGAACAGTACAGTAGATTCTCTTGTATTTCATGGCAAACTATCTGAGCAAAGGGTGCTGTTCCCCCTGGAAACCACATTTACAAAATTGAACGAGTGCCCTCTGATCGACCTCAGGAGATTTCACTTTGGACTATTCTATGCTTTACAAAAATATGTGCTTCCGTCACCTTTACAGCTTTCGTTCCATTCGAAACTCGAGAAATCAATTAGCCACCGATACCTTCGAATTGTTTATACTGAACGTGATTACCGTTAAATTTATACGGGGTTATCAGATCAATTGATGGAACCTATCCCTTGAAGTGGGACATGCAGCAGAGTCCGCCACGTGGATACAAAGAGCACAGTGGGCATGTGCCCCTCCTACTCGAATGCTAAATAAATATTCGAAGTGGGAAGGGAAGGATGGGGACAGAGGAATGAGGAAATGGAGAGGGGGTGGGGTTTCGAAACGCAGTTGATACGACACACACACACACACACTCCCCTGGGTCAATTTGCTCTCATTAGACTCACTATTTCTAAATAGTGAATTCAATGAGCCAAAGTCCACCCCCTCCTCTCCTTTAAGACCAGGACACTTTCAATGACTGAACCAAGTGTAATATTGAAGTTACATTTGTCCCTTTTTTGTCTCCTTCTTTGAAAAAGTTTTACCAAACACCATTATCTTCAGTTCTGTTTAATTGGGGGGGGGGGGGGGGCAATGCAATGTTGGAATTTAAAGAAGATTTAAAAGGCAGCTTAAAAATAACTACCCCTACACATACACAATAAAACACACCAAAAAAAAAATAACGTTTAAAAAACACCAAAATACATTGGAGTTTACAATTCCCTTGCTACATTCCGTGGAGCCAGCGGATTGCAAATACCGTTTATAAACGTTTAAATGAGAAGCAGTGTGTTAGAAGACTATAAATCTGTTTAAAAGGATAAGGTCCTCGGGATGTTTTTTCAGAAACAAAGTGTGTTCGTGTGACTGTTCAAAATTCACGGAAAAGAGGTATTTTGCCTAGGCAGGGAAAACGCTAATCCGAACAAAAACAAATACAAATGTGCCGTGGGAGGAGCTTCTTGATGTGGACTGACCTACATGTATGAACCTCCTTTAAAAGCCATAAAATGGGGGGGGGGGGGGGGGGGGGGTTGTTGATAACAAGTCTCCAGAAAATGCTTCTGTGCTACAAAATGTTCCACAATCGTCCGTAGCTAGTTTTCCCGGTTATTTCTTTTGTTTTATTTTTGGTCTTGTTGTTTACTTATTTCTGGGTTCAGTTTTTCGTACATATATCATTCATTCCACAAAATAGGGAGACATTTTCAGATCTAGAACAACATAGGTCAGGAGCCTGTCCCGAAATAGTCACCACATTTTACAAATGAGATTTGACCTTTTAAATTTACTTGGACCATCCATGTCATTCACAAAAAACCCCCAGAGCCCCAAGTCGGGTCGATTTCAACCCATCTAAGATATGCGCCAAACGTCGGAAGGAAGGTTTATGACTATACATTACCAAAACACAAAAACTGACAAGATTTTCTGTCGGGATGGGTTGTCAGATGGCCCCTAAAAATTGGGGCAAATATTTCCCCTTGAGGCCCATGGACCAAATTTTGTCAGATGGAAGAGGTATGGGTACATACATTCCAAAAATATAAAAACTCACAAAAATTTCAATCGGGAAGGAGGTGTAACACGTACCAAAATGCTCCGGATGTAGAGAAAACCTATTCTTGACCATTACAACCGTAATAACACCAAAGTGTCTCATTCAATCCAGGTAAAATTTGCATAGTAAAAGTTTGAGTATCATAAATTTCTTTGGGGTGAATTTGGTGTCAAATAACCATTTCAAAAATTAGTTATTAGATTGTGAATAATTTATTGTATTGCATTCTCATAGCCATTGTCCATCTGCACCTGTATGAGTATCTGGGCTATGTGGCTGACATACTGAAATCTAACATTCATGTGTTAATTACTATGATTACACAAATACCATGCAAGCTCTCTTATGTCTTGTCAAACAGGCGCAGATGGACAATAGAACTGGTGTGTTTACATAATCCTGGCAATGTCGTATTAATACTTTGAGAAAGCAATACAATTTTCACAATTTAATAACTTATTATTGAAATGATCATTTGACACGAAATTACACCCAAAGAAATTGCCAATATTCAAAATTGTACTATGTAAATTTAATCAGTATTGAATGAGACACTTTGGAGTTAATATTAAGGTTGCAAACCAAAATGTTTTTGTTCTATACATCCGGGGCATTTTGGGTAGCAAAGCTTAATTTAGGGGCACCTTTGCGGGGTTTTTTGTCAGGGGCGTGTTACACCCCCTTCCAGATGGAAATTTTTGTCAGTTTTTTTTAAATATTTTTGCAATGTACACCCATACCTCTTTCGTCTGACAAAATTTGGTCCATGCGCCTTAAGGAAAATGTCAGTTTTTGTATTTTGGTCATTTATAATACACCTTCCTTCTGACAAAGTTTGGTGCATATGTTAGATGGGTTGAGTGTACATCTTCGGAGAATATCATTTTGAAGTCCACCCCTTTAAGATGCAATGTCAAATCCTCCATGACATCTATCAGACAGTCGATACTCTCACGGGAAATCCCAACAACCGATCCCCGTGAAATACAACACTAAAATTGAGGGAAACAAATGATGCGTATGTCATTTATTTATGATGCTCGCTGTAGTCCGATATATATAAACGGGTTTTCTTTCACTTCTAAATGTGGCGTAAGAGATTTCTTTGTGTGTAAGAACTATTTACGTTATTAGGGATAAGACATGGCTTATAGTGAAAGGGAGTGGATGGGGAGAATCATACAGGGAATTATACAATCTAATTATTCTGGGAAATGTGAATAAGGACAAAGCTTCTACTTGAATTACAATCCTTAAAGGGCAATCCAACTTTGGTAATAAGATGATTTGTGTTAAAGCAAAAAATAAGAAAAAAAGGATGGAAGTAATGAATGTTTGCGAAATGAGATTACTACATCTATGCGAATCTCAAATTGGCAATTTGAGGAGCCAATTGTGACATAATTTGAGGTTTTCTCCCAACCGCTTTTATCCTCGGGGCAGTACTCAAAATATATTGTAGATAGCATATTGTTATAGGTCCTCATAAAATAAAACAGATCATACTGAGTAATCAGGCCTGGGGGGTTCAACATTGGAAAAAAGTGGACCTTTCTGAGGGAGCAAAGCGACCGAGTAGGATTGGCGGGTGGGAGGTCAGGGGGCGTGCCTCTCCTAGGGTATGGGCACGAGCGTAGTCAGAATCCTTTGACAGGGGATGGGTCAAATGTGAAGCCCAAACATACTACCACTGGGTAGGATTCCAAATACTGCGAGCGAGCAAAGCGAGCGAGAGAAAAATAAAAATTTAATTTTAAATGGCAAAATTTTATTTCATTAGTCACCAATAGGTGAACTGTAAAGCTATGAAAAATGCACTTTACTTTGCTGTTGCTCATTTTTATATAGAAAGTTGACCTAACAAGTATTCGGGTGCCATGGTGATAGGCGGCGACGTGCCTGAATATTGCAATAACATCCACTGGAAATATTTATGGACCTCGCTGCCTGAGGTTTAGATGTAGGGTGAGGTATAGGGTTAGGTGTAGTGTAAGGTGTAAGGTTAGCTGATAATAACAATTGTTATTACACATGTAGTAGTAGTAGTAGTAGTAGTAGTAATAATAGTAGTAGTAGTAGTAGTAGTAGTAGTAGTAATAATAATAATAATAATAATAATAATAATAATAATAATAATAATAATAATAACAACGATAATAATGATGATGATGATAATAATGATAATAATAATGATGATATTAATGATAAAAATAATATGACTTTTTTTTTTCTTTTTTTTTCTTTTTTTTTTTTACCAAGGGTAGCCAAATCAGTAATTTTGGGTAAATTTAGTTGGGTAACTGCTGGTTGGTTAAAAATATTCCCAATTCTGGGCTATTATTAACCAACTGGACACTCGAGTGGTGTAACCAATATTGGTCAATAATTTTTACTTAAATATTGGGCATACATTTACCAACAGTATTTGGTAAGTATGGGTTGGGTACTTGTTGCCCTGTAGTTGTGTAATTTTGTCACATTCCCTTTGCCAGTTGGGGTAAATTTTGTTGGGTAACTGATGGTTTAGAAATTCGCATAGAAATTTACTAACAGCTATTTGGTAAATCAGGGTTGGGAAATTCTTACCCTGATGTTGTGTAATTTTGTCACATTCCCTTAGCGTTGTTGTTCGCTGAACATTGTGTGTGAGTGTGTGTGTGTGTGTGTGTGTGTGTGCGGTTGTGTGTGTGTGTGTGAAGGGGATGGGGATTTTACCCAACAGGGGGAAAATTGGTTACACGTTGGCAAACATTAATGGGTAATGAATTGTTGGTTGTGATTGTGCCCAGTCAAAGATAAATATATTTCCACTACTTATTTATTTCATCATGTTATAACTAAATTGGTCAAATAAAATTCATTACACAACTAAAAGACATGCACTCTAAGAAATACTGGGTAAACTATGCTGGGTAAATTGAAAATGGGTAAATCTTGGGCAAATTTTTCCAAACTGTTTGCTACTGATTAGGATAAGACCCAGAAAGACATAAGAAGCACATTTCTTTTCTTTTTTTTTTTTCTTTTTTTTTTTTCTTCTTCTTTTTTTTTTTTTTTTCTTCTTTTTTTTTACCTAGGTTGGAGGAAAAAGGAAACAATTTGGCAACTGAATTTGCCCAACCACCCAACAGCTGTACAAATAGAGGGTTGGGCAATCCTATTGGGTAAAATTGGTTGGGCAAATAATTGCCCAACTGAGAATATAACTAACAGTTGGGGAATTGTAGAGTTGGGTAAAATCTGATGGGTCACCAACTGATGGGCAATTTAATTTTGCCCAACAACATCGTAAATGGATTGCCCAACATCAGATGGGCAAATTAACCAATAGTTGTGTTGTCAGTATGTTGCCCAGTGTTGGTTAAAAGTTTGTTTTTTTTTTTCGTTTTTTTTTTCTTTTGGCCCAATTCTTTTAAGAGTGTACTAAATACTGTTCTCCCTGAGGGCCCCGCAATAATATTACCCTGGCTTTAGTGCCGTCAACCGTAGCACTCACAACATTCAAGGAATAAATCGTCCCAAGTACTCACTTACTACACCTGGGTGGAGTGCAGCAAATGTAGACTAATGTCTTGCCAAAGTACATTAGTGCCGTGGCAGGGAATTGAACCCCGTACCTTGTGATCTGCAATCCGGTGACATATCCAATAGACAACAACACTTCTAAGATAAAGGGTTAAGTGCTTGGTTTTGTTTAGGGTCATTCTTAGGGTTAAATGAGGGTTACGCGTAGGATATGATGTTGGGTTATAGGGTAGTGTATAGGTTATTGATACGTTACCATGACTACGCCAAATCTGAAACCCAAAACGGCGCATATACGAAATCTATTTCGTCAGCGTAAGACAAATTGCGTGTAGGACGAAATTGCTGTAATCTACAAGTCGTGGAGTGTTCGAATTGTGTTATGTTTTTACGTTCCCTTATTAATGCTTACATCGAATCGTTAACTTGGCCAAGTAGGCCTTTTTATTCGGGGAAAACGGACTCGGACTTGAGGCAATGCATAATTTATCAACCATTTTGTAATCATCTCCTTTGGGAAATCACAGAATGTCGAGGAGGAAGCGGTACATACATTTCGAAGGGGAAATGCCATGAAATTTATTACCACTTTTGCGAAGTTCAAAGGAATGTCCATGTTAGAAGTTGCTGTCTATCTTTTTATGGAATCCTTATTCGACCAAAACTGTTGTTAATTTTTAAAATAACAATGTAAAAATTACTCTTGGTGTGTATTTATTATATAGGTTGGATTTTAAAGCCTCTTCCATGACATTATGTTAAAAGGTGTATCTCGATTAAATAATGCACATACTAACCGGGCAACGTATTTTTTTCTTTTTAAGCTGAAAATGAAAACTAAGATAGATTGATGGCACACTACTCTGCCATCACCCACCACAAGGATCTTGAACAACAACCACAACGCTTTTCATAAGCAGGCCAATATTTCTCTCCACCTGTTAGGCTTTCTGACACGTAACATTTGTTTGTTTGTTTTTTTCTATTCGTTTCATTTCTGGAAGATGATTACTGCTTTTTAGGGGCTCATGTGCTTAAGATGTTTTTGTTTTTTTTATAGTTCCTATTTTCCTCTATGTTAAGGGGGTCATCATACGATATGGGATCGAAAGGTCGGTACGGCATTCTGAAGTTTTATAATAGAGGCACATATTCGCCTGGGGCGATGCCTTTTGCTCGAACATCAGCATTATTTCTACATTTTGCGAGTGCAGAGCACTTCTAAAGTGTTAGTCTGTCGTCAGAATAAACTAGATAAGATATCAATATTCGGGCTCCTCGTGGCGGCCTGGATGTGATACACGTTGCTGCCTGTATGAGGTGATGGATACCCGAATATTAATTTTGTATTTTAAAAATTATCGGGGTGTTGGGCAGGGGTTGGCTGGAGGTGTAGCAAATCTGATATAAATAAGAAGTTGCACAAGTTGTATCAAGTCAAAGATGCTTTCTTTACATAAATCAAGAAAATATTTCATGACGTCATAAAATGTAAAACGGTCGACTTCATCTGTACAGATGTCGTACAAGCATTTGGCATAGTAAGAACATGAAGAAATCATATTTATTTACAGAATATTTTGATAAACCTTTTTGTTTCATTTTTTTTCTTACAACAGCTAGTGGACCTATCAAGTACGCTGTCCACTTCGAAGCGCCATCTCAAGTTCATCAATGAGGACTATTGGCATTCTATATTTGAGCTACAAGAAGCGATGGGAATTGTTTATATTACGAACAGGACAGCACTTAGGCTCATCGCACCACGCATTGTTACCTTGTTTTTGGAATGTGGATCTGTTAAAGATGTTCTTGATCCGGGCATCGTTGTCAATTTGACGATTATAATTGAAAAGACAGGTGAGAAATGTTGTACAAAAATACCAAAAATTTGACTTTTTTTTTTTTTTTTTTTTTTTTTTTTTTGTGCTGAAACGAGTCTTGAGCCGTATAAAAGGAATGATGAGAGGTATTGAAATGTCGTCGAAAAAACAGACATTTTAATTGCATACAGCTTTGTTGCAGACTAAAAAAATAGGTTTGTATTTATTTGAGATCCGAAATGATTATATTCCGACGATAATTGCGCCGACAATGTTTGCTGCCAAAGAATTAACAGTTGCCTTAGGATATTATTTATTTCGTTCATTCCTAACATTGCGAAGGCCAATGAGTGTTCATGTTCATAAATAATTGCAAAGAAAAGTTCATACATTTTAGGCAAATACTCAGTTTTCCTAATCGACTCTACGTTTGTTCTCTTGGAGTGTGTGGGTTAATAGCAGTTGTGACTGACTGGGTAAACACATACGTGCTATTGTTTGTTTGTTTGTTTTTTTATAATGAAGTTATCTTCATTTTGATATTCGTTTTCTCTAATTTCAGATATACAAACTTGCAGGGTAGGTAAGTAAGACTTGTTCTACCTATTTTGATTGATTGATTGATTGATGCAAGGTTTATTTCATTTCATTTCCAAATACAAAACAATATGATTTACAAAGTAAAAAATCATGAAATAAAAAGGAACCTACTGTAAAGCATAACTTGTTTGTGTAGGTTCCCAAGAATAAATATAACATTAACATAACTATCTTTTATAACATGGAGGATTGAAAGCGAAAAACATATTTGAAACATACATATATATGTATGCATATATATAAATATAAAAAGATATATATATATGTATGTATGTATGTATTGGCATATCTCTGATAACAACATAATTAAATAATAATGAATCCTGTATCAATAATGATGATAATTTTCATAGCAAGATGCTGTACAGTAAAGAACAAATGACCAGAAAGGACTCGGAGGACAAGAAACTGACAAGATGATACAATACAGAACACGACAAGACATAGGGTAAAACCAGGATAGGACAACAAAGGACAAAGTATGACAAAGAAAGAAAGAAAAAGGGGAAAAAATAGGGAAAGAAGGGTAAAAAAGACAAACAAAAGTCAAGAAATACAAGAAACTGACAAGATAATACAAGACAGAACAGGACAAAACAAGACAGAACAAAGACAAACATGCACTAGAAAAAAAGATGAGAGAGAGTGACTTTAACTCGTGGATAAACTGTACTTTTGAAGTAAAAGTTTTCTTAACCCTCTACTGAAACTTAAATGTGTGGCTTTATTTCTGATTGGATCTGGAAGAGAGTTCCAGAGTTTTGACCCAGCAAATATCAACGTTTTATTTGAACTCAATGTTCTCGTTCTTGGTTGATGAAAAAGCCCGGCAGACCTAGTAGGGTAATGATGAATATTGAGATTTTTTTCTTTGAAAATTTTTAATGAATTACATTGGGCAGTTCGTTTCTATTTAAATCATACATAAATGTTCCAAGATTATAACTATATAAAACGCTTATCTTTAGTATGTTATGTTTATGAAAGAGTGCATCGGTGTGCGCTCGGTAATCCGAATGAAATATAACACGCAGGGCTTTTTTCTGTAAAAGTAAAACTCTATTTAACTGATAGTCGGCACAACTGCCCCATGCTACTATACTAAAGTTTAAATGTAAAAGGATCAGTGAGAAATACAGATTTAAAAGTATACGAGTTGGGAAGTAAAATTTGACCTTGTTTATTATACCAATATTTCTAGAAACGACTTTACAAATGTTATCTATGTGATCTTTCCATGATCATGATGATAGCTTATCATCAATGGTGATTCCCAGAAATTTAGTGTTTAGAACTCTTTGTATATTTGTATGATCAAAAAATACATTACCTGGAAGCTCATTTATGATATTACTAAAGACCATATAGTAGGTCTTTTGTAGATTGAGTGATAATTTGTTGGCTTTAATACATTCAAAAACTCGTTCTAATTCTTGGTTGATTGTGGCAATCAAAACGTGTGGGTATACGTGGGAAAAGAAAATATTAGAGTCATCTGCAAAAAGAAAAAAAAATGATAAAACATCTGAGGATTTACAAATATATAGACGAGAAAAAGAAGCGGGCCCAAGATAGAACCTTGTGGGACACTACAGGTTACATGCTTTGTGTTTGAGTCGACGTTAGCAATAGAAACATACTGTTGCCCATTGAGGAGGTAGGTTTGAACCACTCCAAGGCTATTCCTCTGATTCCATAATAACTGAGTTTACACAGTAGTATATCATGATTAATTGTGTCAAAAGCCTTGAAGAAGTCCAGGAACACCCCAACAGTGTGTCCATACCTGTCAATCCCACTAGTAATCTTATTAAGCATTGTCAACAATGCATGTGTAGTACAATGTTTTTTCACGAAACCCAAACTGCAACTGGTATAATAATTCGTGCGTATTCAAAAACTTAGATGTACGTACAAAAACATTTTTTTCTCCAAAACTTTAGATAGACATGTTAACAACGATATTGGTCGGTAATTTCCTAACATCATATTGTCTACCTTTTTAAAAATAAGAATAACTCGAACTAATTTCATTGCTATAGGGACAACTCCAGTAGAGACGGACAAATTGCAAATATAAGTCAGGGATTTAAAAATTTTGTTTATTTTTTTTTTAACTCTTTGCCCTGTGCATTATGAAACCCATGGCTGCTGGATTATTTCAAAGGGTGATTCTTTTGTATGTGATTTCTGTCGACGATCGTCGACAGAAGCGAGAACCCGGAAGTGACAGTGGTCGACATTAGCGGGCTATGAGTTAATATTACTAATGGTATCGTGCCCTGAACTATGTTTATTCTTGAACTCATGAATTATACATGCAACCTCCGTCTCGTCTGTAGGTAAAAAATATATTGAATTAGGGTAAGGATCCTTAAGAAAATCTGTGAAATGATTAGAAGAGCCAGGAATGATACTGGCGAGATTTGGGCCAATACCGGCAAAAAGATTTCCCCATCTAAACTTATTTTTGAAACCGAACACTTACACCCGTTGACTACTGAATTATCTAATACCCTCAGGCTTAATACATGGATGACCCGGTTCCCGTAGGCAATGGGTTAATAATTTTTCAAGTATTTTGTACGTCTGTTTTGTATAGGTCAAACTGGTTTCACGCACTATGAAAGGGAGACTATTTGAATCTACTATTACCATCGTTATTAAATCTATTTTGGGATGTTAAAGGCTCCATTTACACTTTGCATTGCTGCGATGTTATTCTGTCACAAATATTACTGTTATCGGTAATGTCACACTTCTTTATTACTTAACTTGGGGGAAAAAAAAACAGATTACTGTTTTTCTTTGTAATGTTTGAAATATTTCTACTATTTCTAATATTGTATGTTATGATGGTTGCGATAATTTTGAACGACCAAAGTGGACAGTTGTTCTCGTCTTCGAAATCGGGCCGACTGCCTGACCCACTGTGGTGTTGGCTCGATGCACGGACACTGCTTCTGGAGAGGAGACAGGGTGCAGAGGGCTATGTCCACTATGTACGCAACCTGCACGCCCGATGTACGGACCTGTCCAGACAACAGATGCGATGCCTTAGAGATGGCAGAAAGGAATCACATATGTCCGCAGGACTGCACCTGTGAGTATTGTCTATGACTTATTTTGTGATGTTCGAAAAGATTACCACCTATCTGATATTGTATGTGAAAAGATGTGTTTAGGTCCATAGGGAAAACGTGAAAGGGTCATTGTCAGTCTGATATTAATTAAGGGTAGAGACATTCTTTTGCGTATAGGCAGTAAATGGAAAGTCTACCCTGGTATTTGGTTGATTTGAATAAAAGAAGAAAAATGAGAGAAACAGATTAGTAAAAGTTTTGAGAAAAATCCGATAAGAAATAAGAAAGTTATATATATATATATATATATATATATCTATATTAAAGATTTTATCAATCAAACGCATATTGGTAACTCAGTGACGTATCTTGCGAGCTCCTCTCCAATTTGCTCAGTAAAGAAAAATTTCTTAAATCTTAATGTTCTTAGTTTCTGATGAAGGAATATTATAGTGGTATAAAAGAAGATACCCAACTTCGGTAAGTTCTAATTAAAAAGTTATAACCTCTATAAACTTTTTTTTTTCCAAAGTAAAGAGCCACTCATGTTCTGTCTAATGATACCTCATTCATACACGTATTGTCAAAATCCTCTCGTGCCAAGTTTGGGCTGAAGCAGCGAATGTGGGACAAGCCTAGTGAATGTGTTGCTTTAACCAATTATGCATTTTTAAATTTCAATTTTGAAAAATTTTGCTTAGATATTTATATTGATTTTGTGCATTTGAAAATAAAAAGTGTTAATGTGAACTCAACCTCAAGAAAAGGGCTTATTTCAAGCCATATCTATGATGTTTTCTTTCCCATGATGACACAATTTTGCCTTCATCTTCATCCCTTTCCTTTTCATGAAAGTCTACCATCAGTTATTTTGATAATTCTCAACACATTTATCCTTCTTTTCTTTTTTTTAACAGATTCTGTGGTCTAAAAACTTTTTTTCATGTGCTATTCGAAAAAAAAAAAAAAAAAAAAAACTTTATCCAGCTTATGCAGGTGAAATGGTGCAATGGATAATGAGCAGAGAATTTTTGGTTGTCATAAGACAAAAACTTAATAGGCTATAAAAATAAATTCAGATAATCATATGGATTGAAACAAGGTCATGTGAAAGCTTAGATAGCCTGGGTCACTTTAAACAATGAAAGGGAATATTCAACTTGTTAAAGGATTTTATACTAAAGTAACACATTCACTAGGCATGACCCACATTCGTTGCATCAGCCCAAACTTGGTACAAGGAGATTTTGACGACACTTTTTAAAAACCCTGGTGCTCAGTCATCCGTGGCAGAAAAGTCATGAATGAGGTATCATTGGACGGAAAACGAGTTACTCTATACCATGATTCTTTTATTCATATATTTTTTTATTTTTATTTTTTTTGATACGCACTGTATATGTTCCATTGGCTACAACTTTTTAGTTAAATGCTACCAAAGTTGCGTATACTTTTTTTTTATACGCACTGTATATGTTTCATTCAGGTTTTGTGTAAAAACATATGAGCAATGATTATATCTAAAGTGCATGTATGTTTGAATACTTTTTGAGAGAGAAAATGGAAATTTATTAAGTTTGGGGTACACTGCAAATAGAAAAGGAGCTCTCAAGATACGTCATGGAGTTGTAAATTTGTGTTAGATTGATTACAACTTCGAAAATTCATAACTTTCTTATTTCTTATCTTAATTTGCTCAAACATTCACTAATCTGTTTATGTAATTGTTCTGTTTCTTTTAAAAAACCAACTTATAATTAGGGTAGACTTTCCCTTTAATTTTCAAAAAGTAGACATGAAGAAAATGGATCATGTTTGTTGACTTTCAGTGCGTCCAAATGGTTTCCGGGGACCGATAAACAAGAGCTTACCAGGTATCCAGGTAGCCATCGGCCCATGCTGGTGTGATGGGGGAGGAGGGTGCATGTGCATGGGAGCAGATACAAGGCCACCGCATATCGGCAAGCCAGCAGGACCTACTCTCCCTATCATCAGGTTACCAGGTAAGATCATAATTGTTACCAAACAAATCCTTTCAAGACAGTGATATTGGGTTTGCCATCTTGTTCATTTTCTCTCCGTTACAAAAAAACACAATAGAGTTTGCCATAGTTAAATTTCATGTGACCTTTTTCAACATGTTCAATGACTTTGGTGTGCGCTTATAGGTCTATGATGCTTATTTGGTATAGGCATAACCTCAATCCCACATAGACATGTGCTCTTTGATAGGATGAAGTGAAACAATTGCATCTGACTATACTCACTGACCATAACACTATGTGATTACAGTTGATAAAAGTCGTATTGATAATTATCTTGCAATCAGAATAATAAAAAAAAAATCATTAACGCAACAAAAAACAAACAAACAAACAAAAAACAAAACAAAACAACGCCCACCGTACACGCTAATCACTATTAAGGGCAGATGGGAAGTTAGAAAATGCAGACTCGGACCAGCTTTCATTTCAGAGCCATGCCTTGTCCGCAGGTCGAAACATGCGAGAGTGGTAACATCTGCTGCCTTACCGGCTCTATACAGTTAAAAGTTAAATACATAATCCTTAACTCTTTCATCAGTAGTGACTACGAAGGATCCAGAGCAAATGCAGGAGGATCCGGAAGACGAAATCTGCGGACCGGAGTGCTATCTGGGCGTCTCTGCCGGGTTGTTCCTCACCGTTCTCATCACCATAATTTTGGCGTTGCGCAGGAGATGGGTTAGGCGCCATCAACGTCGGGCCTACACGTCTGGTATCTTCAAACCTCCCATTGATGTCCCAAGCACGACACATCCGAGCATGGTGCTCTCAGACTATGCAGACGAAATGACGTCAGGAAGATCGTTCGGATTCAGAGGCAGATTTGAAGTAAGTTTGAAAACAGTCTATGTTCCACGCACCCATCTACTCTGGTTGACTATTGCTGATAACAAAATACTAAGGAAAGTTACAGTGAGAAGATGTATGAAAATATATTCACAAATATTCACCACCATTGTAGTCTGGGAAGCATTGAATAAAAACACGAATAAAACAATGAGTCATTTACCTTTCTCTGACGATTATATTATTATTCCTCTGGTTATACTTCTTACGCTCTCTCTCTCTCTCTCTCTCTCTCCCTCCTTCCCTCTCCCTCTTTCTCTTGCTTATCATTTATTCTCCTCTTTCTTAATTGCAGCATGATACAAAATGGGAGTTTCCCCGGGACAAGCTTTTGTTCGAGGATGAGCTGGGCGAAGGGCATTTTGGCCGAGTTGTCCGAGCTCAAGCACTAAGCATACGAGGGCATACAGGTTACACAACGGTGGCTGTGAAAAAGCTAAAACGTAAGACAAATAAAAACATTTTAATTGCTAACTCTCCCTGTCCCTATCCCCTCTTTGAAAGAGTGCATTTACAACATGTCGGAGTTCAAAGTCCAAACGTTTTTTTGTTTGGTTTTTTTTTTTGTATATTAAATAAATATTCTTACTTTTCTCCTGTTTCCCTTGCTTTTTTGTATAACTACTATCATGTATATAGGAGATACTGCTACTACAGCTGAGCTACACGATCTGCTCACGGAACTCGAGCTCCTGAAACTTCTTAACCATCCAAACGTTATTCGACTTCTTGGTGCCTGTATTCCCAAAGGTAGGTTGTGTCTAGCTACTTATTCATAACAGGTTTTAATGCATCGGATTAATCTGACTTGATTCGAAACGGTTTAATTGATCAAAAAGATAATTTACAGCATTTGCGTTACAAGGTTAGATCTTACGAATGAACATGTTTGGGATGCTTTAAACGTCCTAAAAATAACAATATTTCATAAACTGTTGTATATTATCATACATCTTCAATCTTAACGATGCTCATAAATTTTTAAATGTAAATATACGTTGCCAAATCACTCAGAGTGCGTTACTACCTACGTCACTTGATGCTTGCGCCGTTAATTCGACGCAGTGTTTGTACGGTTCATTTTGCATTGACTCTCTGTACGATGTCGCTATCATTTTCTTCGTCAAAGACCTCGCCAGTCGCTGACGCAGACCTACGTGAATAAAATGTCATCAACTGGGCAACCCATTGGATATTGCATTGTACGCACGGCTCTATCGATGTAGCCGCACAACCAAAATTAGGATCCCTACACGCAAACACAGTAGGTAGGACATCGTGCACTGTGTAAGATCCCAGTGTACTCCTATCCAAAATATACGTGATTTTTTTTTCTTTTTTTTTTTTTTTTGAAAAAGACATTATACTGATTGCCAAATTGAATCCTCTTTGAATTCGTAAGGATAAACTTGTTTAGCCTGTCTGTGCAAAAGACTTATCAGTGCTGAATTATTTGATTCTAAAAATGGAGATAATTGTATTGAAATAGTACAGCGGCGGTGATTTTGCTAACCCCAAACATGGGGACTGGTCGCATACAGCGTAGAGGGTGTTGTTGTATCCACTTGTAGAGATCGATGGTGCAACCGTGATTATTCCGGTTGCACACCAGGCATCGTTTCGCAGATGTAGGGCTGCGTCAGTGACTGATGCGGTCCTTGACGCAGTATGTGAGAGTGACTTTATACAAAGCGTGAAAATGAGAAGCGCTAACAATGCGTTGAATTACCAGCTTGTGTACGCAATCGCAGTGACGTCTTTTGAGCCAAAGGCATAATTATTTGCTATTTCCATTCTCATCTTTGCTTCAGATCCTTATGACACGTGTGTGATTGTCGAATTCTGTAAACACGGATGCCTTCGAGAGTTTCTCAGACAAAACAGGAAAAGGGCGCTTTATACCGAGTATGTTACATCCGACGAATCGTCCAATTACCCTGGATTGTCCAGAGGAAAGGATATTATAAAGCGTTACGACATTGGCTTTAAAGAAATATCCTCTTTTGCATGGCAAATATGCAAAGGGATGCATTATCTCTCATCCCTCAAGGTAATCTATTTGATGTAAAAACTTATTACATTGTTAGTGAACTGGTATGCTTATATTGAAACGAAAAAAATATATACGTAATGAACTTCTTTTTCTTTTTTTCTTTTTTTACTATATAAGGAGATTATTCATGAGAAATTATTTTCTAACAGATAGTGTACTTCGTTTCCATGCAAACCAATACCCTGCTTAGGAAGAGATGCCGCCCTAATTTCCCTTAGCTGTTTATTGTTTTTTACATTGCCTGGAGTATAATCCCATCTGCTCTATATAATTATAAACTTGCATACATTAAACAAAATTGTGGTTAACCATGTTAGCAGGAGTTTTCGAAATTTTAGGCCTTACTATCATACTGATGACCGATTATAGGAATATCATATTTTATCACTTCTATAAGGTTTCAGGTAAATCATAATTATACCTACCCTTCAAATTTAGCTTTGCCCGTTTGTATGTAACTAGCGTGTTCAGAGAACGGATTGATAACAAATATGACGTTTCTGCAATATTTTGTTTTGTTGTTCTTGTTGTGATAAAAGTATATATGTTGCATTTAATTTTGAGTAACATATTGTTCTTGGTAAGTTATTGTAACGCTTGTCGGTCTTCTTGTTACTTTTCAAGCTGTCAAATTTGCATTATTGTGTATTCCTAGAGTATCATGTACATTTTCATCTACTTGCTTTCATACTTTGTCGTGTATTCGTTAGAAAGTTATTATTGTCGCTGCTGCTGTTGTTGTTTATGATCATATAGATATTGAAGAGGAGGAGGAGGAGGAGTATCACGATAACGCTGATATCATCAGGTCAGCCCGTCTACTAACAGGAGCAGACTCTTATAAGCATTCCTATTTTTTACCGCACGAAGTACGCTGTTTTGTCGCTGTGATCTTTCCTTCCACATGTAATGATATCAAATGACGATGAGAAGTAACAAGAACGAATCTACAGTGATATTTGATTCCGCACTCTTTACAGGTTGTACATCGGGATCTAGCAGCTCGTAATGTGCTTGTAGCTGAGGGTCTCTTGTTGAAAATCTCCGACTTTGGCCTCACTCGTGATATCTACGAAAGGGGTCTATACGAAAGACAAAGCAAGGTTATTTTTGTTGCTGTTTTGTTTTTGTTTTGTTTTGTTTTGTTTTGTTTTTTTTTTTTCATTTTTTGGACATTGCCCCCCTTATTTCCTTGGAGCATTGTCATAGGCGAACGAGGCGGGGGGGGGGGGCTGCAGACCCCCTGAGAATTTTGAAAGTGGCGATATTCGGGCAACCACTACCTCATATTATGGTAGCTAGCGAGGTGCCCAAATAATCTCATATTTTAGCAGGAACGTGCCCGAATCTGTGATGTACACTTTTACTAGAAAAAAAAGGAAAGTTAATAATGAAATACGTCAGCCCCCTAGCGAAAATGTGCCCGTACGCCTTAAATACCTGGCCAATGATCTGCTTTTCTCTTCTGTAAATTCATAGTTTTTATTCAATTTGTTGCTTGTGTATAAAATAATAATTATGCCACGAAGCTTGAGGGTTTCCGAGATTATTAAATCCATGATTTAGTAAAAACCTACCACCTACCTGATCCACCCATCTTCTTTTTGATGAATATCTCAACAAATTTATACAGAAAGCTTTCTGAATCAGACCCGAACTAGATATCCCCCCCCCCCTCTCGCTCTCTTCCTCTCTTTATCTCTTTCTCCCTCTATCTCTCTCTTCCTCTCCTCTCTCTCTCTCTCTCTATCTCCTCAAACATTCTTTCCTCGATATAGTAATCAACAGAGGAGTAATAAACATCTACAATTATTATGCAGAGCCATCTATGAGCAGAGTTTTATCAACTCGGTTTCAGGTGGACACAATATGGTGTATATCAATTTGTTATATGCTTGCCCAAGAAAGCAACATGCGCCTGAATATTGCTACCTTCTGGAGCCGAGTTGGCCAAACTTTTTTGTATAGATGGCCCTGAGAGTATGTTTTCAAGGACACTCATTTTCTGTAATAACCCCGAAGAATGTACCTTTTGGAATGATGCCCTTACTTTCTATGATATTTTACGATAACCAGGAACAGGTGGAGCACTAATCTTAAGAATCTAACAATCATAATGAATAACTTTGTCAAAGAAATTATGGCAATGTAATTGAATTAATTATTATACTCGTTTCATGTTGTTCTTTTTCTTTCCTTACTCTCAGTCAGTACTTCCAGTAAAGTGGATGGCAGTGGAAGCCCTCTACGATAACGTTTTTACAGTGAAAAGTGATGTGTAAGTCTAACATGCGAAGGCATTCAGACTTGACTTTTTAGTTGGATGTATGTAATTCATTGTATTTTTAGAATAAACAGTTTCTCCTTGAATCACATTGTTTCATAAATTGTTTCAGCAAAACGAAGAAAACATGATAATTTTTTAGACTTTAGATTTCTTACCCTGTGATCATGGCGATAAGATACTCTATTCAAAATGTCATTTGGAATTATTCCAATTCTATAACTTTAGAATTCCGCTTCGGAACTTCATGTCTCTGCTTTTCTAAAAGAAAGAAAAAAAGATCAATATGTTCAAAGAATGTCTTCTATGTCTCCTTTTTTGCTGCGTCTCTTTTATCCTTCCGCATTTTTCAGATGGTCATTTGGTATTTTGCTATGGGAGATCGTGACGATGGGTGAGTATGAAAATATCTTTGAAAGAGCTTTTATTGCATTTTGCTAATAGTCTAGTGGTCTTTGTTATTATTATTATTAGTATCATTATTATTATTATTACTATTATTATTGATATTATTATTATTAGTAGTAGTAGTAGTAGTAGTAGTAGTAGTATTGTTATCATTGTTATCATTATTATCATTATTATTATTATTATTATTATTATTATTATTATTATTATTACCATTATTATTATCAGTAGTAGTAGTAGTAGTAGTAGTAGTAGTAGTATAATTATTATTACTACTACTATCATTATTATGTCAGTGATACAATACAATGATGAAATGGAAAACAAAGTAAGAATATATGATTCAGCTTCCCCTGCTGAGCCTCCCGAAGTTGCCTGAAAGATTAAAAGAAATGTGGAATTCCTATGACCATTGGGCCTTCCCCACCTATTCCAGAAAACGCAACGGGGGAGCTAGAACAATTAGCACATAGGCCTATAAATAACATTAGTATTGTATTTCCTATTTTTATATAGTGCACTGATTACATGCAGGTAGTGTTGTTTTACTCAGTAAGTTCTTGGTAGACAGTATTGCCATTTTAACCAAGCTTATTTTCTCAACAACTAACGAAATTATTACTAACCGCTATCTTATAAACATCGCAGTCAGGACCGACGATTTTGTTTATAAATCGAATATGTATATATATATATATATATGTATACACACACACACACACACACACACGCATATATATATATATTTATATATATATATATAAATGAAAGAAATGTCACTATGAGACGGTCGTAGCTTTTATTGTCCTCCTTTATTTGTCAAGCTTTCGATCAATGATCTTCATCAGGACTGTATAAAAACGCAAAATGATGGCTGACATTTACATCGGAATAAACATTTCAATTTCTTACAATGGTTAAGTACTAATCAATATAACTGTAATAATATTAATTATGTTGTTTATTATTATAATGATTATTATTATCATTATTGTTATTGTTATGTCTGTTATTAGTAATAGTAGTAGTAGTAGTAGTAGTAGTAGTAGTAGTAATAACATCATCATTATTATACATTTGCATATTTTTTAAAAGAATAAATCAATGTGTGAAAAGATACTTGCCTGTCTATATTTACAAATCTATTTCTGTAAATAATATTTCTATGAATATTTGCAAACAATATAGATAATGAGTGTGAATGATAACAGACATAACAATAACAATAATGATAATAATAATAATCATTATAATAATAAACAACATAATTAATATTATTACAATTATATTGATTAGTACTTAACCATTGTAAGAAATTGAAATGTTTATTCCGATGTAAATGTCAGCCATCATTTTGTGTTTTTATACAGTCCTGATAAAGATCATTGATCGAAAGCTTGACAAATAAAGGAGGACAATAAAAGCTACGACCGTCTCATAGTGACATTTCTTTCATTATACCTTCCACTAAAACAACTATGAGTGACCACCAGCGTTGTGTTCGAGGAACATTTCTTACAATATTTAAATATATATATATATATATATATATATATATATATAATAATAATAATAATAATAATAAAAATAATAATAATATATATATATATATATATATATATATATATATATATATATATATATACATTATTCTGTTCCATCATTCACATATCTAAATTTAACATGGTTCAACCGAACGGTACACACATCCACACCTCTCTCGCTATATGTATATATATATATATATATATATATATATATAATATATATATATATATATATATATATATATATATATATATATATATATTATATATATATATATATATATATATATATATATATATATATATATATATTTATATATATATATATATATATATATATATATATATATATATATATATATTTATATATATATATATATATATATATATATATATATATATATATATATATATATATATATATATATATATATATATATATATATATATATATATATATATATATATATATGTATATATAACTACACATATATATATATATATATATATATATATATATATATATATACATATATATATATACATATAGCGAGAGAGGTGTGGATGTGTGTACCGTTCGGTTGAACCATGTTAAATTTAGATATGTGAATGATGGAACAGAATAATGTATATATATATATATATATATATATATATATATATATTATTATTATTATTATTATTATTATTATTATTAGATAAAGAAAATTTAAGGTTATCTACGTTATTTACATAACTTTATCTTTAAAATATCAACAAATAACCAGCGATGAGTGATATATCGAAATGATCAAGCCACTGCATTGAGTTTCTTTCTCATTTGTCCCCTCTTACCATTTATTTTGCAAGAGCGTCAAAAAGGGAGTTCCACTCTGGTGCTTTCTTCATTTGAATAAAACTTAATGAGAGAAACAGATTACTGAAAGTTTGAGCAAAATCCGACGAAAGATAAGAAAGTTATGAATGTTTGAAGTTGTAATCAATCAAACAGAAATTGGCACCTCGTTGACGTATCTTGCGAGTTCCTCTCCAATTTGGTCTGTACAGAAAATTTCATTAATTGTCATTTTCTTAGTTGTTAATGAAGGAATACATCTGTTTCATATTGGTTTTATGTCAAAACATATGTGCAATAATTATTTATATCTAGGTTGCACAAATGATTAAATATTTTATTTAGAAAAATTGGAACTTTATGTAGTACAGGGCGAATGGGAGAGGAGCTCCCAAGATTCGTCAGGGAGTTGAAAATTTGTGTTTGGTTGATTACAACTTTAAAAAATCATAACTTTCTCATTTTGTATCGGATTTTGCTCATATTTTTATTGATCTGTTTATGCATTTCTTCTCCTTCTTTTAAAAGCAACTTGGTACCAGTGTGGACTTCTCTTTAAGTTAGGCGATCGTGGAAATTATCTTTTGACTTTTACTGTCTGAATTCTCTCCTTGGTCTTTTCTATGTGTTTTGTTTTTAATTTGTGAATAGGGGCCATTCCATACCCCGGTGTAACTGCTGAGCGGCTGTGCCAATTACTCCGTGAGGGATACAGGATGGATAAACCCGAGGAGTGCACTGAAGAATTGTCAGTATCCCTGAGGCGTAATATAACACGCCCACGCTGTTTTAACACGATATACAACGATGTCTGACGATCTAGTCTGCATGTTCCAGTGTATTCTTGATATAGCCAGTTCTTTTTATTTGCTCGAGATAGAGGTGTCTTAATATACTGTTGCTGTCCTTCCGTGGACAATTTTTCATTGTTCTGACAGTTTCATTGAGAATACAGTTTTGTTAAGAGCAGAAAAACCCATTCATATCGGAACAAGCAGATATGATCATCAGGGCCCCGTTTCATAAAAGTTACCATCAATGGTAACTACCATGGTAACATCACTCAACAGCCAATCAAAATCAAGGTTTCCATGGGAGTTACCATTGATGGCAAAGTTACCGTTAATGGTAGGTTTTATGCAACGGGGCCCAGAGCTTGTCATACATCGTATTACACACGTGGTGCCTGGCTTATAAGACCCTCAATAAAAATGAAAAGAAGTAGTAGTAGTAGTAAAAAAAAAAAAAAAAAAAAAAAAAAAAAAGAATAAGTAAATAATTATGACTTCAAATTTGCTACTGTCATTCACATTTATATCAGTTTTTCGTTGATAAACCTTCAATCCAATAAGCAGAGCTTATAAAAGTAAATTAACTCCTTCAATGAAAAAAAAAATCTTTCTTTCTTTTTGTAAATGTCAAATTATCTGCCAAGTGAAAATCGTAGAAAAAGTCTAAAATAACAAGAAAAGTTTGAATAATCATAGAATTACACAATTGTGAAAGTTTATGATGTAAGCAATTATGACAACAGTGAATGGTAACTTAATTACCCAAAATTGATCATAATTCAGTATACATTTCAATATAAAAGAATTCGTTTGTATTAATCCTCCCTGATAATGCAGATATTCAATAATGAAGCAGTGCTGGTCAGATGATCCACAAGGCCGTCCTTCTTTTGAGAAACTTCGGTTTATATTCGAGAAAATGCTTGAAGAAACAATGGCAAGTAGATTTTCCCTTTGAAGAGGAAATCAAGAGATGTTAGGAGAATAATTTTCAAAAGGAGGTTACATAATTATTGTTGAAACAGTCTTATTCATTACGTTATGTCATAAAATTAAGATTATCCTGATTTTATATCAAGCGTATAAGCCTGAGAAATGATGCATCGAAAGAGGTAGAAAGGCGGCATCGCTTGGAAGACAGTTTGATGAGAGCCGGCGAAATGCTATTATTCTCTTCCCCACAAAAAATGTGAATGAACTGTTACAAAACAAAATTATATAAAATAAATGAATAGCTAGATGTGTTAATTAATTTATAGGGATAAAGCCGCACATTTGTAAAGTATCTTTAAAATAATAAAATTATTAATGCATTTAACGAATAAATCGAACGTGTATTCATATCATATAAATCTGTAGGATATAATGGTATTTTCTTTGATTTGATACCTCAGAAATGTAACTCCTGCAAGGGAAATATGTGAGAATATGGCTTCTAGCAATAAAAAGTATTGTATTCATGTACATGTACATAGAAATAAAGGTCGGTCAGTACATCAGTGAATGTTGCCTCTGTCATGAAGATAAAATACGATTATTTATTAATTGCACAGCTCAGATGCAAAATATTACTGAAGTATTACAGTTTGATGTATTATTACATCATTATTACGTGTCTGAATGCGATTTAAATTTGAACAGGAGTACCTTGATCTGTCAGACATTAACGGGGACCTTTCATCGGACGACGAGAAAGAGGACGCAGTGGAGTGCCACAAGGAGCACCGCTGTCTCCTACAGAAAAACAGAGATGGTGAGAAGAGCTCTGACCCCCGAGGGATTTCACACACTGCCTCTTTATGGTACATAGTGTCTGTACTGTAGAGCATCGGGAGGGTTAAAATCATCGGTACTGTATGAATGCGGTGTAGGGATGAATTAAGATGAGATAGGCCTACTGTCAAACACAATATACATTAGGTATCAGTACTATTTAATAGGGTCCCCAAGCTTCATTTTCCTTCCCAGAAACTACCTATGATTAATTTTGTAAGTTGGTGCCACATTAATATGTGTCTGCGTGACCTGATAATAGGATTTTTTTTAAACCCCACATGGATATATATATATATATATATATATATATATATATATATATATTAGTTTACCTCTGCCATTGTGTGATCAAGAGCTTTTAGGAATGGGGATGGGGGTGCGTCCATGTAGTCAATTTTAGATATTCATTGTTTTATGATTTAGACTCCGTAAGGAAATACGATGCGTTTTTTGGTTACAATTTACGAAAATTGCGCTCAGTTACGCCTCGGGCATTTCGCACAAAAATTTGCACTAATTTTGGTACTGTTACTTTGCACTCAGACCTGTGCGAACTTAAAAGGCATTTATATGTGTGTTATGGGATCCTGTCTAGGTATAGAAACTTTCGAAAGATGCGAATCGATAATTTGTGACCCTCCACCACAAAACGACCAAAAATTCGGAAATGTGGGTTTTTTAATTTCAGCCCAGTTCGAAAGCTTAGATTCTAAGCTTTAAAATGATATATAAACCCTTTGCAAATTATAATGAGAATGCCAACGTGTCAGGCTAATGACCAAAACAACAGAGAAAACGGGCTCTAAAGAAGAATGACCATTTAAGAGCGTTTAATCTGTGACCAGTTGTTTGTCGCACAGAAGGTTGAGTCAAAACTCCCTAGCATACACTGCGAAGTACTAATTGGATTGGGTTTAAACTTTTTATACCTTTAGAACAAATATTTTTCTTTGTTTCTCTAGATTTTGAATATCAGTAAATGCATATTAGCTATACCAGAAAAGCGATGTGAAGTACGATCCCAGCAAGCTGACACACAAAGTTTGGAAGTCCAGGGGGGAAATGGTCATTTTGAAAGAGAGTAAAAACATATTTCAACTTAGTATTTTACCCTAAAATTTTGTTAGATGGTTGATTAATAAATGAACTTTTAGAAAAAAAAACAACAAACAAACAAAAAACAAAAAACAAAACATTTAATCCAGTGACCGGGGCAATAGTGCTGTAAGCGCTTTGGTCAGTTACATTGTAACTGGTAAGGCGTTTTATAAAAAAAAACAGCTATTATTATTACTATTATTAAAAAAATTGAAATAAAAATTTCCACCCTAAACCATCTTTTTCAGCTGTTTACTTTAAAACTCCCATTGCGACTTATTGGTTGTTTTGTTGTGGTAGGTGACGTTTGACTTTTTGAGCATAAGCAAACACCAAACAGAGATTTGAGATTTACCAAGGCCAATATTTCATTGTGTGAATTGTAAGCTATGGCAAAAATTATCCCCGAGGTATTCATATATTGTTGAAAGTATCAAGATGTTTCAGCGTATCCATCGATAATTAATCGAAAAGACTAAGAGATTGTTCAATATATTCCACAGTAATTTTATTATTATTATTATTATTATTATTATTATTATTATTATTATTATTATTATTATTATTATTATTATTATTTATTATTATTATTATTATTATTATTATTATTATTATTATTATTATTATTATTATTATTATTAGTAGTAGTAGTAGTATTATTATTATTATTATTATTATTATTATTATTATTATTATTATTATTATTATTATTAATATAAATAATATTATTATTATTATAATTAATATCATTATCATCATCACTTTATTTCATTTCATTTTGTATTCATTTATTTATAATTCTTTTCTTTTTGTAATTTTTTTTTCTCCCTTTCTTTATTTTTTTAATTATTATTTATTTTTTGGGGTGGGGGGGGGGGGTAATATTTTGGCTGAAGCTGAACCCTAGCAGTTATAATTCATTTGTAAACGTTTACCTCTCCGACTTCTGCCAACACCATTCATCTCCCTTGTTTACAATTGTTGTTTTTTTTAATTCATGTTACATAGGATTGAGCTCCCCTGAAACATCCCCCGAAGATGATCTAGCGCCCCCTAGCTACGGAGAATGTGCAGAGTCCTCTGAGGTACATGGCCCGACACGAGTCGTTCAGAAGAAGGTACACCACAGGGGCAAAGACCCTGATCGAGCGGAGCAGAGTTCGGAGGCAATATATGGTACGATCGAAGAAACGGTTCATATCGAGGCCGTCTAGATTTGCATTAGCGATAACACCGTCTGCTGAGAGCCAGAAGGGCATTAGATTTATATAAAGTGATTTGAGTTAATGCCCTTATTGCTCTCAGCAGACGACCGGCACCGTGGAGATACGAAAACTAAGAATGATGACGTCCTGTGTGCTAAGGCAACGAACTACCTTTCATTCAGGATGAATAGAACCTTCATTATTCATGGTCATCGAACTTATTACCACCCGAGTCAATGACTTCTACTTTGCAGAAAATAAAGACAATTTCTATTTTTAGTGACGATTTTATCAAGGTTTCGCAGTCACGATCGGTTACTTAACTTGCGTGAGATGGATATAGGAAAGGGCAGTGATGGAAATTTGTTGCCATCTTTGGTTACATACTTTCTATTGTGGAAGAAAATTGTGATATATATATATAAATATATATATAATTTGCTTGTTTGTGTTGGCTACATCTGCATGGTTTTCTGGCTAAATTTTATGTTCTTTCTGCAAATGAGAAATGACTATATTGGGAAAGTCAGAAAACGAAATTATAGTTTAGTGGGGTTGTTTACTTTATTTTCCTTCATTACGTTTTAAGCTTTCGACTCTCGCATACACGATTATGGCCATTACGTAGGCTGTAACCGAACTGAGGCTTTGTGCATGGAGAGTTGTGAATAAAAGTATTTTATAAAACCTAACACAGCCTGACTTTCCACAAATCAAAATCGGATCACGTAATGCGTTTGGTTTAGGAGTTTTTTTGGTTTAAAAAAAAAAAAATTAAGGAACATTTTATGAAAATTTCCCTTGGATATATTACTTGCAGAATGACAGAACAGATACTAGCACTATGTATTTCTTTAAATGTCACCATGTATGCTCGGCATCTCTAAAGTAGTCGGGGTTTACAACAAAAAAAAGAAACCAAACCTTGAAAAATTCCTGTAAATGGATGATATGTTTTCAGGCAATGAAATTCATATTATCCAAAATCATATTTAATACGCTATGGAATCATACCTTGCTTAGATTTCCAGGGTCGTGTATCACTGAACACCATTGACTGCAAAATTTTGTGCAAAATTCCACTTGATTCACTTTCTTGTAAAACACAGTAGGGATGATGTTAATGACATGTTTTTTTTTTTTTTTTTTTTTTTTTCAAAAAAAGTAGGTGCATTTGAGATAAACAGAAACAAGCAGGCTTATGCTCCCTGAAGATTCTTCTTAGCCAAAGATTCATGACTAAAATCTTGTTCGTTGTTGTGTGAAGTTCGTGAGGCATAGTTATAAGCTCAACCGTGACGTGATTTGATCAATAACGAATTGCTAGGAAGAGCAGTCAAGCTTATTAAAAAGGCCATTCCCCTAACAACCTGCCTATTGTGTCTTACAAGAAAGTGAACCAACTGGAATTCTGCACATTTTTTTTAAGACAGTGGTGTTCAGTGATACATGACCCCGGATAAATAAGGTATCATTGGAAAGCATATGAATTATTCTTTAAGGTGATATGGATTTCATAGCCCTTAAACAAATGGTATATTTACTGGAATTTTTAAAAGTTTGGCTTACCTTTTTTTTCTGGTATACCCAGAATTATTAAAAGCCAAATACGAAACTGGAGAATCTCACGTTCTCAAATTGGTCATAACAACCGAAATCATCTGGCACGTAGGTCAACGTAATATTTATTCACAAGCCTCGGTAAAGTTTTTTTTTTCTACTTATACATTATGATTAATATTTAAAAAACAACAGTGCAAATTCCTGAGGTGGATCGAATGCTTTTTCTTTATTCAAAATAATATAATTCATGCATTGTTTCAAATGGTTTTAAAATAAACGAATGTAACTTTAGTTACTTATTAGTATGCATGACAACTTAGACAGTATTATACAAGGTAATGACAAAGTCTTAGGCCCGTATTTTCGAAAACGGCCTATTCAAGTTAAAGGCTGGCTTATCTTAGGCCGCTGATTCATGGAAGGCCAAAATTATTTTTGAAAATTATTTCTTGGTGTGAAATGAACATCGGAAATCAATTTCATCAAGACCATACTTTGTGTTTGCATTTAGTTTCAGAACTATTGTGAATTATATAGGATTAATTGTGTGACATTTGGTACTCCATAATTCAGTGGCCTAAATCTGCACACTTAGGTTGGGTTTCAACTGCTAGGCGGCTTTCGAGAATACCTGCCTTAAATTATCATGAAGTCAGTGGCGCAAATCCATTTTGAAATTGGGGGGGGGGGGGGGACATTCGCCTCCAAAATTCTCTGACAAGCAAAAAAAAATGATAATAAAAAAAGGTTATTCAAAAAGATGGGGGGGGGGGGGACATTCGCCTATCTTCAAAAAGGTGGGGGTACACGTCCCCCTGCCCCCACCCCCGGATTTGCTCCCATGCATGAAGTGATCAGATTTGTCTAAAGTTATCTTAAATTACAGATTATGCTTTTAAAAAAATGATAGAATAATGATGTCAGCTTGTAACAAAGCAAAATAAATAATATAGAATATGCAACTTGTTTTAATAAAAGAATAGTTATACGTAATCCCGTACGCGCAAAACAACATTGCTGCTTTTATAGCCCCACCGAAAACTAAGATATGTTCGGAGATTTTTATTACGTCATTTACAATTTTTTTCTAAACCTTTAACATATAATTCATCTTATCTTTCTTTAGCATGTTTTATTTGTAATGTATCGAATGTTGTATTGCTCTTTCAGTAAAATGTATCATAAAGAAATTTGTTTCGCTGGCAGATAATTTATAAAGATTTAACATGTTTTATTTTGAATTTTCAAATGTTGAGTTGCTCTTCCAGTACAATGTATCATAAATAATTATGGTTTGCTGGCGGATCTTAACTTTCAAAGGTTAAAGGATAAAAAAGTTTTAAGGCTTTATATTCAATATTGTAAATATTGTTCACATTGTTTTATAGTATGCCTCTTCCGAATTACAATGTAACTTTCCTGTCATTAACGTTTGTGATGCCTTTATAAAATGCTTTGAAGAGCTTATCTCGAATAATATGCTGCACATTTTATTCTAATTGAAAGGGCAAATGCTTTGATGTATCTACCCATTTATTCATGAATTTGGATTTATAGAAAACTATAAAACGTGAATTATGATAGAATCTTATTTATGAGACAAGAGTGACATTCAAACTAATGGAGTATTTTCATTCATATTTATCAGTGTAATATTGAGTTGCCTTCCGCGGGATAAGGCCTTGGGAATCCTACCGATCTTCCGTTCATTTGTGTCTTTCTTTCCTTTTCATAAGTACGTCATGATTTATTACAGTGGCGGTTTTTTTCGATTATTTGGAAATCAATCTGGAGAAATTCATGAGACACACTGGATACTCTTTCATTACAATGTCCAGTTATATAAACATGCGATATGAAATGGAATCGAATAAAAAACGCGGTTTTACTTATCTTTGCAAAGTGTTTTGAAATGTTGATATACCTCATTCATTGCCTGATGTTCTTGATAATTGATTGTGTAAAATATTATATTGAAGTGAACTTTTTTGCAGCTACGTGTACAGTTATATAAAAATATTTGTGAGATATCTTCAACAGTTCTATGTCATTTATTATTATTCTTATTCGTATCTAACCGAAGGAAAAATTGATATCCGAATATTCAACGCCAGCTATACATGCATATTTTTAATACATTCAGAAATTTTACAATCCTTCATCGTTCTTACGTTTTGTGATGTGTTTATGAAACTGTAATTATATATTTTGTGGAAAGTAATGTCTTTATATAATAGTGATAATAAACATTATAAAGACGAAAAGTGCTACATATCACATTATATCATTTTGATACATGTAATTTTACATGTAATATATCATTTCAAGAACTATTATGCATGAAGTTGTATTCAGAACTTTCGCATATTTAATGCCATTTAGTCGCACCAACTAGTGTGGATACTTTCTCTATGTTCTGTTGACTTTTAAGAATTTTCTCTAAACTTTTAATATTCTCATTCGATTTACCTCATCACATTAAAAAGTATCTTTATGAGTGGATCACGGTTTTGTTTAACGAATTGTGATATGTTAATGTGCATAAATGTATATTGAATATTGATCAATATAAATGTGCATTTTTATTGCTTAAAGTGTACCGGAAAGGTACAGTGTATCAATCCATACAAGCAAATATACATAGCAAGTATATATTTGATTTATCATGACAACTGGTTGTACATCAAAATAGGCAGTCCTAAATCTCATAAAAAACGTCAGTACTTTAATATTTCTGCCGTTTGTAATGATGGTTCACATACATACATGAAGGGCTATGCCAGGGCTTACCTTTTGAAATGTATATAATATGCATCATACAAATATGTCGTTATTTTTCAACCACTTAACACAAATATATTCCATTGCATTTACAAAATCCATGTACATACAAAGGATACAATTAAAACCATTGTGCATATGATGGAATGAAATTTCCTGTTTGGTTTGGTATCTTCATTTGAAGGTTGAATTACGTTGCTAAAGGTAGCGAAGAATGGAAATATGAATATAGATAATCAAATTGCTGATGATTTTAACGGTGATTATTTCTAGTTTGTAAGTGTCAAAGATGAAACGAAGGCATCATTCCCCCAATTATTGAGCTGATGTGTGATAGTTTCAGCATTTTATTTTAAAAAATTGCTTTTGCAACCCCCCCCCCCCCCCACACACACACACACACACAAACACAACACGACTCCGATTGATATGTGGATGACTTGTCAAATGAATCGTTTCTGGTTCTTGATCAAAATTATCAGTGACTACTTTTTTTTTTTTTTTGTTCTCAGTTTTCTCTCCCCCCCCCCCCCCCCCACACACTCACTTTTGAATTCAGAGTGGGTTCATTAGATGATGATCAGTTTTTGAAGATTGCAATGATTATTATGATTATAACCGTGTTCCAATTGATATGATGATGATGATGATGATGGTGGTGGTGGTGTTCATCATGATGATGATGATGATGATGATGATGATAATGATGATTATGATGATGAATATGATGGTGGTTATAATAGAATATCGTATTTACAAAATACTGTAGATAATAAATTATAGAAATAGAAGACAAATAATATAGGCCCAAGCGCATAGTATCTGACATGGCTGTATTGTTTTCATGTGGGTACTTGTTTTTCCGGGGTAACCTCGCTAGTCATAAGGACCGCTATTCATAAGAACCGCTATCCATAATGCGTGACTAAATGAATAGCGGTTTTGTACGAATAGCAGTCCTTCTGAATAGCGAGCAAACCATAAACAAATTACCTCGCTATTCATAAGGACATCCATTCATAAGGATCACTATATATAACTACTCATAAGGACCGCTATTCATAAGGCGTGTTAAATGAATAGCGGTTTTCTATGAATAGCGGTTCTTATGAATAGCGAGCGGACCCCGTTTTTCCGAAGGTTCATAATTCCGAAACAAAACATTTTTCATAAAAGGGGATTCTGAAATACTATTATGAACATCATTTTGTTCTATCACTCCGAAAGTTCACTATTCAGAAAGTTCGTTATTCTCAAAGTTCGTTTATCCGAAGCGAATTCCGAGTTCCGGATTTTCAACCTTAAAAAAAAAAAGGAACCTTCTCAATTTTTTTCATAACCTACTGCATTTTGCATAGGCGACGTAAATATACTTGTATATCTAGTGGTTTGGGCGGTTCACGGTTGCAATACATTGTGGTTGTTGTCTTTGCAGTAGCAGTTACACACTCTCTTTGAATAACAACAATAACTGGAAATGGGCTTTTAAATTATGACGCCATTAAAGAAGCAGGCCTTAGACTGCAAAATCATTCCTCCGTTAAAAGATTCTTTTTCCCCAGTGATTTCACTTTTTCACTTTCTCTCAATGCCCAATTCTCTCTCTCTCTCTTTCTCTCTCTCTCTCTCTCTCTCTCTCTCTCTCTCTCCCTGTCTTTTCTCTATATCCTTCGATTGTTTTATCATCTCTCTGTCTCTCTTTCTCTTTCTCTTCATTTAAGTATTCTATCTCTCATTTTATCTGACAGTGTCTATCTCGGTCACTCACTCTCACCCCCCCCCCCCCCCCCCCTCATTCTCTCGAGTATAAGGACGTGTAATTTGATGTACAGGTTTGGAGCTTTCTTTTTTTTTTTCTTTCTTTTGAATATGAGATAACCAAAATCTTCTTGCATAATTACGATATACTCTTTCACAATATAAATGTCAATGCCGTTGCCTAAGGCTGAGTATATAAACAACCCTGGTTTTGGAAATCAGCTTGGTAAAATCTCCCTTTAAATGCTCAACTTTATGAAGGCACTTGATCTATCCACACTGTCTGGATAAAATCCTCTTACTTTTATTTTAGAAAAAACAGATGAATGGCCATCTGAAATTAGGCCCACTAATGGACGGTATCCTTGGGTGGAACAACAAACATGACATTGCAATAATACTCATACAATACTTTTTGTCTCTCTCTTCTCCATCTCTCTCTCTCTCTCTCTCTCTCTCTCTCTCTCCCTCCCTCTCTCTCTCTCTCTCTCTTTCACTGTCTCCACTCTGTCACTCTCTGACTTGTTCTCCTCTTCCTACCGATTATCTTCCTTTGTTTATACGTTTATCTTCCTATCGGTTGCCCCCCCCCCCCCCTCTCTCTCTCTCTCTCTCTCTCTCACTCACTCACTCTCTCTCTCTCTTCCTGACTTGCAATTTTTCTCTAACGTCACATTACAGTCATTCCCTGGCATAGCCAAAGTTTTAAGAATACACACACTTTATCTCTCTCTCTCTCTCTCTCTCTCTCTCTCCATTTCCTATCTTCTCTTCTCTTTCCATACATGTCCCTCATCTATATCTTATATGTTCTTCCTTTCATTTTGCTGTCAATGATCTTAGCCTTGGCTGCTTTTCTTTGTAGATACATGTAGATATCATTGAAACATTATATCTGTTTCATGTCGACGAACCTAATATTCACAGTTGTACTTCCTTAATCCCACTCTGTGGGACCATAACGGAATTAATGCGGGTATATTACTTATATTTTATTAATCATAATCATATCAGTAATTTGTAGGCGCCTCGAGCATCCCCTGTGATTGATATTTTGCACAATAAAAAAATTAAGTTATTTGATTGTCATTTCTGATTATACGGTGGTTCAACTGCTTGAATTTGCCACATATAACTTGTGAAAGTTCATCTTTCATTTTATTTTATTTTTTATATCACATGCTTTGAGTTTAGGACAAATGCATTCTTTACAGAACTCTCAAAATGAGGCTGCATAGATTAAAACTAAGTTTTTACAGTTATACCTGATTGAATACAATGGTTATGTTCAATTAAGGGGGGAAAATGGGGGGGGGGGCTCTCTTTAAAAAAAAGAAGAGGAAAAAAAATGTAACAATAATGGAGCAGTTATCGTCTCAAAAGTATCTAATGCAGCATAGAAATACCATGCTAACAGGACACAGAGTATCTCCAAAGATAAAAAGTTTATTTCAGGGACATAAATAGTATTACAGTATTTTGTTTTTCCTGTCCTTCTTTCGCATATTTAGGTTTGACACTACAAATACAAATAAAATAGCTTTAAATACGCTGGTGGTAAAATTTCGAATAATTTGCCTTATGGTTTTCAGAACGCTAGATCTGTGGATACATTTATTAGGAAAGATATTTTAAACCTCTATGACACAATGCCTATTCTTGAACTGTACTTGACATGGTCCATTCATCTCACATTTCCTTTCTATTTCGGTCTGCCCTTAACCTCTCTCTCTCTCTCTCTCTCTCTCTCTTTCTCTATTTCTTTCTTTTATTTCTCTCCTTATATCTCCTCTTCTGCTTCATTCTATTTTTGATATATTTGTACTTTTTAAGTCATTTTATCCATTCCGCTTTTTAACTTGAATTAATATTAAACTGTTTCTCTTTTTGTTGTGTGATACATGTATTTGTAAATATGTTCATTATTCTCTCAACAATTGGTTTTACTGCTGATTTATATTTGTTATAATGAATGATTCTCATTATTCTTATGTTCATGTAGTACCTTTTTAGGGCCAGGATGTAAAACAGATTTTGTACCTAAATCTGATTCTTGTTATCCTGATTATATTCAGTTTTTTTTTAAATAATAATAATAGTAAAATAAAACATCTCTCGGAAATCATCAACATTAAGTTATTGCCCATTGTGAATACAGATTTATGGCATTTGCCAATATCAAAATGGAACTGCAAGCTAACTCAGTAAACATGATGAAAAAAGATAAGACCACAAGGCGTGTTCACTTTTTTGTTCAATGAAGGAAATAGTTCAGTACAAATGCATGCCATAGCAACGTCAGTCATTGGACCCTCTTGCAGTAAAGATTTTGATAATCTTCCTGGATTCGATTACCAAGAATAATTCCTGGTCAGATATTTGATTAAACACGTCTGATCTCATTTTTTAGTCAACGCAAGTGTTATGTAGGTCTTGGGAGGTCTACACTGAGTATGCCTTAGAGGTATTTCCTAATTGAAAATAAAAGGACTGATACCAACAGTACGCAGCCAAAGCAAATGTATCGCTTTGTTTTGTTGTTGATGGTGGTGTTGTTGTTTTATAAGTGTGGGCTATATCTAGGGCAACATTTCATTAATGTTGCTTTTATATATTTTTTTTTAATTATCATTATTCATTGGAAACGTATTATGTGTGTGATTTAGTTAGTTTAAAATTTGATTGTGAGTTTAATAAAATTCATCCCCCCCCCCCAACTGGATCAAAGTTATGAATTTGTAAAGTTGTAATCAATCATACACAAATTAGCAACTCCGTGACGCATCTTGCCAGCTCCTATCCCCCCCCCCCAAAAAAAAAAAAAAAAAAAATCATAAAATTCCATGTTCTATACAGAAAATACTTTATAATAATTATAATTATACACCCTAGATATAATCATTTCACTTATGCTTTTGCACAAGACCTGTATGATTCTACTTCCTCATCAAAAACAAAGAAAAGTGACAATTTATGAATTTTTGTGTAGGGAGCGAAAGGGAGTGGAGCTCACAAGATACGTCACGGAGTTGCCAATTAGTATTTGATTAACTACAATTTCAAAACTTCATAACTTTCTTATTTCTTATCGGATTTTCCTCAAACTTTCATTGATCTGTTTCTTAATATCGGGGTAAACTTTCCCTTTAATGTGATTCAAGTTTATAACGTTTATCAAATTCATTGTTGCTTTTTTTTTCCTTTACATGTGCATTATGTTATTATTTGGGTTACCTGGTGGGGACCAAAAAACAAACAACAAAGAAGTGGTTTCTCGTATTAAAATTCCATTCCAAATTCCTAATTCTTTGTACAATATTGTGACTTTAATAGTAATGTCTTGATCAAGTAGTCTTCCTGACCTATTTTTGTCCTCTGCATCTTGCCTTCCTTTCATCGCGTCTATTTTTGCTGCCGTTTTTTTTTTTATAATTAATCCTTATAAACCTCTCCTCAATCATTAAGCTTCCGACAATAAATTCTGCTCCTCTCCCTTTCTTTCTCTACCCCCCCCCCCCCATCTCTCTCCTCTCTCTCTCTCTCTCCTATCTCTCTCTCCTCTCTCTCTCTCTCTCTTCTCTCTCTCTCTGTCTTTCTTTTTTTCATTCTCTCTCTCCAATCCCCTTTACTTTCTTTGCGTGAGCGTGAATTCCTTCATCCCAAGATCCCGCCCTTATTTCTCTCACACGATCTCCACATTCCCGAGGGTAGTACATTTAATTAACCTCGTATCCCAGAGAATCTCCCTTTTTATTTCACTTTCCAAACCCCCTCGAGTTTACTTCGCAAAGACACGTGTAGAAAGTCACGATCCACGGTCATAATATTGCGTTTACTAAATGAATGAATTCATCATCGCTTTAAAGGCTACCGCCAAGCAAATGGCAATTTGGATAGGTTGGTTCAACAACAGCATATTGCGTGCTATAGGAAAGGTGATAATGCATGGCAAAAAGAAAACTCTTACAAAAGCAATTTTATAAAACTGCATTTTTCTTTGGAAAAAATTATAAATATATTATTTGTCTTTCTAATGGCCATCACCATCGAGTGTCACCAAGTTTCTGATTAAGAAAGACTCGTAACGAGGATTTATTTCATGGAAACATAAATGAAAAAAGTATTAATAAAAAAATCGAAAATCTAACGAAAAGGCATTGTTAGAAAATGATACAATATACCGATTGATTTCATAGGGGGAAAAATAAAAGTAGAAAAAAAATTATCGCATATCCAAATGGATATTCATGTCCACCACTGTGTCGTTAATATTTTTCGCCCATAACCACGCCCTGAAACATAAGTCATTAAGAAAAGTATCTTGTGTCATTTTATTTGGTTGATATGTACCTTGACAAATAAAGAGATAAATTTCAAAGTCATGAGAATCAACGGCACCTTTAAACATCCACAGCTACAGCTACTTAATGAAATTTGGGCATAACTAAATCCGATATTATGCCATACGAGACCCAATTCCCCGGGACCAAAATTAGCCTTGTTCCGTTTTACCATAAATGAAAATCTACGTCGGTAGATTTCATTTGGTTATCCCATAGTTTTTTTTTAAAGGATATACTATGTTATCATCTACGTTAGATGGATTAGAATGGATGGTGTCTAGTCTACAAATTTAAACTTGAATTCAACAAGAAAACTTATCAATGCTAATTCTGCCTGGCATAAATAACAATCATTCTGAAACCAGTTTTATTTGATTTCAACTTTTTATCTACTTTTTTTTCTTGTTTGTATGTTTTTTTGTGGGGGCAAAAAATATAAATATGTTAACACATTGATTAAATCATCCACACCTCACGACTGTTTGAAAGAAATTATGTCAGTCTACAAAGCCATTTCTTTTTCTTTCGATTAAAATTTTGAAATTTAACTTTCATTGACTTAATATGTCGGATACACGTCTCAATAGAATGATAAACTTTTATCAATAAAGTAACAACTAGTGGCTAGTCTGCAGTCACAGACTCAATTTATAACTGCTTTCCAAATTCATTATAATTTTATTTAAGTTTTTATCAGACTTTTTTTACATTGATAACTATAATTTGATAATTCTTGTATGATTTGCAGAGCATGTTAGATAATCCACTATTCATATATTCATATCTTGGAAGATATGGTGATAAATCTGCAAATAATGCAAGCATTATGAATTGAGCAGAGTATGAATCGGTTTGTTCAGTTGCATTCAGTTGTTTTGTTATAGGCACATCTGAGCTCGTAACAGGAAACAATTCACTATCTCCTTTTAATAGATAACATTAAAAAAGGTTGTTGACATTTCCCTACTGAGTAGTCTCTAACGCAGACTCTATTTTGATAATTTAACCTATTGAAGACGATTTGCAGCCACGCTTCACTCAGTCTAGCCTTGGACGTATGAAACAGATATGAGGATACAATCTTTTTTACTTGGTTGATATTCTATAACAATAAAGAGAGAATGGATATGAAGAATAAGAATGAACTTTAGCAATCAAAACGTTTCTCATTTATAGCTCTCACTATGATCGATCCGAAATTCTAGATGGAGCAGTGCAAAGGGTTAGTAAATGATCCTACTAGTGTAAAGAAGTCCGTCTTTAACGTAGAAGTGTCGGTATAACTGGCAAAGTGCAGTGTATCTTCAAATCAATAAAGTATTTGGTTTGATGTATTTTTTTACATGATTAAAAACAGCTGCAAAATAAGACCTGTCCAAAAAAAAAGGGGGGGGGGTATTAGATACACATCTTTCTCAAATAGACATAAGAAATGGAAATGATTGGGGGGGGGAAGGAATTTGAAGTAATATTACGATGAATTTTGAATTACTTAAAACAGAAAACGATGTCCCTATATTTTCAGCAAAGAAAATGTTATGACATAGTGCGATCCTGTTTGCTGACATAAGCCGAATACCATGAAAACTAATACAAGAATGAAGTAAGGTAAATGAAAGTTGAAAAAAGGAGATTGAGTGAATTTGTTCATGTACAACATGGAAAGGAAGCAGCCACTGGCGGCGGACATATATCTCATAAACGTTAAGATAGTGAACAAGAGAAAGTAAGCGTGAGGGCAGGGGCACAAAAGCCGATCAACCAATTTAAACCGGGTCAATAATTTGATTAAAGTGACGGGGGTGTCTCACCTTTTTCTTTCTGTGTTCTTTGTAACAGAGAGGGGGAGATGTCTGCACCGAGTGTTAATATCATGAAAACCCGATCTAGACACAGCTAGGAGATCACCAATATTTGCCATAGACAAACGTTTGTATGGGTAACACCGTTTGGCGGACTGGGACATTCGGTTGAAACCATGTCTCAAGTTAGTGTTTATAAATTTACACTCCACCAGGTGAAAGGGGTGTGGGAATTAGAAGGATTCTGATTTTATTTTATAAAAGTGCAGGAAAACGAAAATATTATACTTTACTGTGCAAAGAATCCTTGGTGGAGAAGAGGTGGCGAAAGGGGAAGAGGAAGTGGGAGAGAGAAAGAGAAATGGAGGGAGAAATGTATAGGGGAATTAAAGGAGTCGAAGGGAGAAATTAGGGAAAGATAGGAAGAAAATAAGGAGATGGGGAAGAGAGGGATAGAGGGAGAGAGAGGATGATGTAGAGGGAGAGAAGCAGATGAAGGGAGGAAGAAGTTGGCGAGAAAAGTACAGAAAGCTGGAAGAAAAGATAGGACAGGGGGTTGTATTTCCGAACACTTAGACTAAAATTTCGAACCGTGTTTTTAAGCCGTGTTTGCCGTATAATTTTACTCAACATACGCATCAAATTTCACTAAAATTATCAAAATTTGTCTTTCATACATTTAGACCTCATATCGTATGAAAAGAGTGAGAAAATCGTGAATTTTGAGTAACAAAGTTGCGTGTTCGGAATTAGAACCTGTTCGGAATTACAACACCTTAGTATACTATATTGCCAGAGAGAGAGAAAGAGAGAGTGGGAAGAGGGGTTAAGAAGAGAGAGAGAGAGAGAGAGAGAGAGGGGGGAGAGAGTGAGGGAGGGGATGGGGGAGTAGAGATACAGAGAGACAGACAGAAAGAAAGAAAGAGAGAGATGGGTGAAAAGAGAAGAAGGGAGAGGAAAGGGAGTAAGGAAGAGTAAGAGTAAGGAAGAAAATGAGAAAGACTGAAATGAAGAAAACAAAAGTAAAAAGGGAAAGAGTAATATGGTATAATTAAAGAAGGAATTAATCAGTTCGCTTTGGAGGAATTTCATTAAAACTAATCTCTAAATCGTGCAGAGAGAAGAGATATTGACTGACGGTCCAAAACATCTGCGGGTTTTTTCTCCTCGAAGCTTTGCTTTTTTTCACACGAATATTGATAATCCTTTTCATGATCAATGGACAATAGGGAAGAACTAGGCCTTACTGCTTATATTTGGGGAATTGGTATATCTTATGGAGAGAAGCATGACAAGCTTAACGATTGAATACAATCTTCTTTTGTTTTCATCTTCCTTTTTTTTTTCTTTTTTTTTTTCTCTTTTTTTTTGTTTTTTGTTTTGTTTTGTTTTGTTTTGTTTTTTTTTTTTGTTTTGGTTTGTTTTGTTTGTTTGTTTTATTTTATTTATTTATTTATTTTTTATTTTTTATTTTTATTTTTTTTTTTTTTTTATTTATTATTATTATTATTTTTTTTTTTTTTTGGGGGGGGGTCTTCTTTTTCTTCTCTCGTAATATCTACACCAATCTTCATTATGTTCACGTGATAACTGACAACACCTTATATTTGTGTGGAAGAGACGCTAAGTATTTTGAACTGGCACCTCCGCAACCATCTTCGTCGACAGTGAATTCGGCCCCAATGAATTCGAACCCAGAATCGATCCTTCTACAAATAGGACACATCCTTTGCAGATGTCGCATACTAAAAGAGACAATAAAGAATACTTTTATAGTTCCGAATTACACTTTTGGTTATTTTGCCTGCTGGGTTTTTTTTTCCCCGTCTTGAAACCGCACGCCACTTCTGTTGAGCCATCGGCTTTCAAGTCAACCTGCTGCCCGCTGCTCGACCGGCCATTTAATTAGTTCTCCCGTGCCGATCTCTCGAGTCATGTTACAGATCAATTCTATTCTCTGTCTTTCCCTCTTCTTTTCTTCTCCTCACCCCTCTTCTTTGATTTTGTGTCATGAATTTCGCCAGTGTCACGAACAGGGGGGTTGCACTCGAAATGTCACAGGACACACAATATATTCCAAGCAGAAGGCTGCAAGTCCCTTTTTTTTAACAACATGCAACATCCTTGAGATTGGTCACCACTCATCGTATCATCGAGATCGGTTCACCACTCATCTATTCTCTGTCTTTTCTCCATTTCTTTTCTTCTCCTCGCCCCTTTTCTTTGATTTTGTGCCATGAATTTCGAGAGTGTCACGAACAGGGGGGTTGCACTCGAAATGTCACAGAATACGAAATATTTTTTTCAAGCAGAAGGCTGCAAGTCCTCTTTTTTTAACAACATGCAACATCCTCGAGATTGGTTCACCACTAATCGTAACCTCCCCAGTGACAGTTCAAGGTAGCCTAAAAAGATGGGCACTTGTCATGAGATTGCATTGTGGAAAAAAAACAGGAATGTAATGTAATATATCATAATAACTGTGTAGTTAGAGGTTTTGGAATCATCAAAGTTACAAGAAATTTACTCCGTCTTACTGAAAAGTCATTTAAATTAGAAAGCACTGCACATACGAATGTGGGTATATGGGACCACACGTACAAGTTGCATCAAAATTTAGCCCAAACTGTTACGAGTTATATTGGAATGTGAGGGAATTTCGAAAGTAATGACTTTCTCACCTGAAATTTCTATGATATTCTTCCTCTTAGGCATAAACGAATAAGTAAGTTCATAACGGTTCTTATTTTTTCACCATTAGAAGAACTTAACTTCATCTTGAAAGGAACTAAGAAGTCGGGACAAGGTGAGGGAGCACTCCATTTGCTTAGCTACTAGCATGAATTGAAAAAAAAAATGAACCTGAATATCATACCCCTTTTGATTGACTCGTGTCAACCAAGGTGTCAACCAACCGATATGAATAATTTTTCAATCATTCACATGTCCATTGTATTAAGTTACCTTTTTTAAATTTATGAAGTTGTCATATTCAGTTTTGAATTCGACACTAAAATCTAAAAAGGCACCTCCAAAAAAAATTCATTTGATGGCAATCTGACATGTTAGACTAACGGAGAAAAGTAGATTTGAGGAAAATCAGATAAATAATATAAAGCCTCGGTCACAAATACCATTAAGAACTGCTACGAACGCCGTACGAACGATTTTTAGACCATTTCGTAAGATCTTCTTAAGAAGGCCGTACGAAACCAGCGTTCGTAGACCGTTTGTAGACCGTTCGTAAGTTCGCAGCCTGGTCGATGGTCTTGTCCAAGATTTTTTTCAACGTCGTACGAAACCCTCTCTTCGTAAGGCGGCCGTACGAACGTCGTAAGAACATCGTAAGAACCACGCAAGATTTTTTTTTAGGGTCGAGAGACAATTCTAGAAGCCTTAAATTCTTACGATGATCGTAAGAACGCCTTAAGTTGTTCATAGAGGGCTCTTACGGCGTTCGTAAGAATGCCTTACGAACGGAGATTCGTACGGCGCTCTTAATATGAACGACTCTTGGCTTTTGTAAGGCGTTCGTAAGGTACTCGTAAGGCGTAGGTACACAATTTGTGCAATTGTTGAGTTTTAGGGGGTATAAAACCAAACGCGTTCAAAAGTTCAAATCCTCACTCTGTTCACTGTGTTCGACGAGGAAGCATCGCCTTTTTGCAACCAGACAAAATATTAAAAAATTCGTAAGATCTTCTTACGAATGACTTGAGAGTGCCGTGAGTTGCATGTACGACCATCTTGCGAGAAAAAAAATTGTAAGATAGCCGTAAGTCTGACGAAAGAATAACTCAAGGCATTCTTACGAAAAGCGTACGAACTCTAGGGCTATTGTATAACCGAAAATCACTTTGTTTCTCAAGAGGGTCTTAAGTTTTTCTTACGAGGTAAACGGCATTCGTATGAAATTCGTAAGAAGGCCGTAAGAATCTATGCCCCATCTACGAATCTCTACGAACTCCTGAATTCGTAACAGTGAGATTCGTACGAACGCATCTTTCGTAAGCACCTTTTGACCGTATAGCTTAAGTTATGACTCTGTGAGGGAAATGTAGAAGTCGGTCGCGACAATTAGCAATTGGAAACTGTGATGTCATGGGTACACAAGTGGCAAAGGGGGTAATTATTTTCAAACAACTACTTTCACTCAACTTTTTTTTCCTCATACCTTTGATGGTGACTCGTTTTTGTATTACGCATTGGAATAAAGTTGGTGTTATTTCAAGAAAAGACAACGTTTTGCATTATGACGATCCAAAATCTATATACTCATAGTTTTGTGAAATATATATCCTGTTTATTCACTTGACCATACATGTTTCTTAACTCGTTGACTACTGAATGCAGGGACCATATAATTTCCGTAGGCAATGAGTTAAAATAAAAATAAAACATGCATACATGAAATAACATATTACCGTTAAAAAAAGGCTAGGGTAAAGGCAAGAGTAAAGGATAAACATAAACCGATCGTGTGACATGCGGTATTTTTTCACAAAATTAATTTAAAGCAGTTAAAAGTATTAAATGAATAAAGGCCTTTGCACTTTCAATGGCTTTGTAATTACTCAAAGAAAATATGTGATTTGATATTTGATTAGCAATGAACCGTGTTATATCAGGCATGACAGTGTAGATATTTCATCCCATATAATTAGTATATCGTTCAAAATTGCAGATGTAACACTGGTAATTAAAAAAATAATATTCGACGCATCTGTGCATGTCTAATCAAATGTTTATTTCCAATAATGGTAAAATTGATGTTTGCATTTAATCTTTGATGAGTGTTTCGCCAATAGAATTGCAATTTTTTTTTTTTTTGTGTGTGTGCCTGTGTAATTACTAAAGCCGTGACTAAAGTTATAATAGCAGACTGGTCGTTAGTTATATGTTGCCCCATTTCATTATCCAACTGCTGCTTAGTTATAAACTCTTAAGATGTTGGGCAAATTAATTTGGGCAACCACTATTTGGTGAAAAGTTTACCCATTATTAACCTATTTTTAACCAATTCAACTATGAAGCAAGCTCGACCACTATATGTGGGAATTATCCTTGACCTAATAACTGGGCATATTTTTACCGACAGTACTTTATAAATTAGGGTCAGGAAAAAGCTGAACAGTTTTTAGGTTCATTTATCGAGTTTCACAAGCACTAGCGTACCCAAAGCGGGGGGGGGGGGCAGAGTGCCCCCGACAACTTTTGACAAAAAATAGAATTTTTTTTTTTTTTTTTTTTTGTTGCTTGTCAGAAAATTCTGGACCCCATAAAATGTGACACCCCCTCCCCACTGAGCGACTTTTGGAGGACTGGGGAGACGAAAAAAAAATATGGACCTACCTTTTCGAACTTATACCTTTTTTTTTTTTTTTTTTTTTGCTTGTCATAGAATCATGGAGCAATCGTCTGATACCACTGAGCGACTTTTTGATAATTCTTTACAAACAGAGTTTATAAAGAAATATATTAATATTCGTGAATTTTATTTGTGTATGGTTTGATGAGGCCCGATTTACTAACTGTCACCAAACGCGTCGTAAATTATAAGGGGTATATGAGAAATTGCACTTGATTTGACTAGCCGGAGAGGTTAGGTATATAGAATATGTGAGATTAGGATAGAATAGGTTATTAAAGGGTATAGGTTAGGATAGGATAATATAGGATAGGTTAGATTGAGACCCGTAAGGACAACTGGTAGGCATGTTCGGGATGATATTCGGGAGGCAACTGTGGTTTATAGTTTTTGACCTATCTTGGAGGAAAAGAGCGAAAATTGGGCAATTTTTCCAGCCACATAACATTTATTACCCACTCAGTTGGGTGATTTTGACGAAATTGGGTAATAAGTGTCCAGAATCTGGGCTTTTCCGGCAAATGCCTCCTTCGAAATTATATGTAATAAACAACAATTGGGCAATTATATGGAATTTGGTAATGTATTTTTGGAGCAGGTGGGAGAGGAGGAAGGGGGTGAAAAGAGGAAGAAGAGGAGAAGGAGGAGGAGGACGAAGAAAAGGAAAAGGAGAAGGCGGATGGTTCAGTGGCGGTATATTTGTAAAGTAAGCTATAGGTCCAGGCAGGGGCCGATCCAGAATTTCGTAAAAGAGGGGGCACAGTGCCATAAAAGTACACAATAAAGGGGGCAATATTTTTTATGCCAATTGGGTTTCAAAAGGGGAGCACGGGTCGGTTTTTCCCATATGTAGATCCGCCACTGGGTCCAGGGTTCATAACCGAGTAAATGCGCTGGTTGCATTTTATAAGCCATGTCATTAAGTCTTGCATTCTTCGCAATTAGGTAAAAAGAGAGAGAGAGAAAAAAAAAACTATTATCAGCATTATTATCACCACCATAAATCATCATCTAAAACCCTTATAAGAATGTGCATGCGTTGCAGTTATCACACAGTGTATGCCCAATTCACTTTTTAAAGCAAATAATTCAAGATAAAAGCAAGAGCTTGTTATTGTGAGTATTACATAAAAGCGCATATGATGAATCGAGTATAATTTTGATTTTTTTTTTTTTTTCATTTTCAAAAGACTAAAATGTTGATCAGTTTCCTGAAATTTTACCTATTTTTAGAATTTCACAATCGTTTGATGTTACAGTAAACTAAAGGTAACACGATGGCAAAGACTTTCAAGAAATCACTTAAGGGCAATATATATGCACTATAACTGCCTATAGAAATCGTGTTCTGAATATGTCATTGGTATGTTCGCACATTTCAATAGATGACGCACAATGCAATTGAAATCGCCCGAGGTAGATTTTTTTTATAAAGTCTTTGCGATCATGTCGCTATAACCTCTTGTCTTTTTAGGGGGATTTCACAATTTGTAAGTGAATATACTATGTGGTATTTAAAGCAGAGTGGAAGATTGTTCGAATTATGTAGTATAAAATGTATAGTCTTTGATATTCTAATAAGTTAGTGACATAATAATTTCGGTGTTTGAAAAGAAATGCCGAAATTGATTTCAATCAATATTGACCACATAAAGGAAGAAAAAAATCCACCTGTTGCCTGGTTGGTCACATGATATTAAAGGGTGACTAAATTAGAGAGAAAAAAAGGTACTGTTTCCATGTATTTTTGCATTCAAATCAGGAATCTGGCAATTAATTGTCAAAATTATGTCTCGTTTTGGCGAAAAAGGGGGAAAAGTAGAGGTTTGGGGACCGTTCCTTAAAACTCGTGAGCTGATTGGCTAATTGACGTCACACCCCCAAGTGACGTATGAAGAGTAAGAGGCACAGGATCTACAGGCTGCGGCAATGTAACATTGTACACACAATGCGGTATTTGACCCCTCTGTTCAACAGACAATTTATGAAAAAGGGAAATTAATCAATACAGTCTAAGGAGTGAATAATCATTATCAATATATTTTCTTTAAGATCAGTGAACACTTTTGCCCAAATATACAGCTCTTGTTTTGTTTTTTTAACTTTTCTTTGAACAATGTTCTCATCCATCTGAGCTTGCCGAACGATAGTTTTGCATTGGTCTTAAACGCGTACACAGCCGTTTTATGCGTCTGTGCAATGTACTACACATCTTTAGTACGGCAACTATGTTCCCCCTCGTACTAAGCGACTGGTGAACGCTTTTGTTTGGTTTGTTTTCACTCTCGCCTTTTTTTTTACTTCGCTTTACATGTACTACGGTACTACTGACTTAGATTTTTGGCTGAATTCTTCGAGTAACTTAGAGAGATGGATAGTGATCGCGAGTCCGATTTGGAGGACTTTTTTGAGCCAGATACGAACTCTGATTTATCAGATGATTTATCGATACCGAAAGAGAAGAAGCTCAAGTGCAGTGGCAAGGGGAATTCGACCATTATGTTTGAACCCCTCGCAGAAGACGCGCCAGTGCATGGTGAAAGGGTCACGGGGGAAGGGGCCGCGGGTGAAGCTGCTGCAGCTGCTGGAGAAGAAAAGTGATCACTGCAAATTGTACTCCACTCGCATGGCCCTTGCCACTCTGCCCGCGTGAGAATACCGTTGCGACCCACAATTTCCGTAGATTTTCATCTTTATATAGGAAAATAATGTATGTAGGCTTACATCATCTTTAGGGGTCTTGCTACAGCCCGCAAATATACACCGATTTGGCATTACTGATGAAATTGTGTCCCAAAATCAAAGTTATTGTGAGGAATTAAACACACGAAAATATACGATGCAAATGGTCGATGCGGTGAATGTCATGCTCGGCACCGGGCTGCGATATTTTTTTTCGGAGGATGGGAAAGTCACTAGACGAAAATCGACGCTCCTGATTGGCTTAAAAACTCTTGAGATAGATGTGATTCAGTCGTTTTGTTAAAATGCAGAGTTTAGTGAGTCGATTCAAGCACATGCACAGCTAGTACAGCTACACGTATGCAATGCAATGTACAATGTATACCGTATACGCAACATGCATCCAGTGTATACATGCAGTCGGCTCACTAAGAATCGAACGAAGCGTTTTCAGGTCACATCTATGACAAGCAAAGGTCATGGTCATCCAGAAACGGAGTACTAGTATTTTTTTTTATACGTTTGTGTACAAGTGCGAGACGCACACATGTTGAAATATATTGAACTAAATTATTTATTTTAAGTCTCAATGTGAATGTCATATCCAAAACAGGTTAAAAAAAAAAGAATACATGTACATGTACAGAAAAAAACTATAGAAAAAAAAAAATGTTGCTTTAATTAGCTTCACAGGATTGTTGTTTACAAGTTACTCTATCACCATGGAAAATTGTGTGTAAATCGGGTATTCCATCTCCGAGATTCTTGGTGAGGGTCACAATGTCACAAAATGAAACTTTCTTGTTAGGAGGAACACCTTAACTCTAGATAATAGATTAATTAAAGTGAATGATACATACATATAACAATAATTAATAATTAACCCTAAACATAAAAGCAACATGGAAGAAGACTAGGGGAAAGATAATACAGTAAGAAGGGAAGGAGACTAGAGAAAGAAAGGAATAAGAAAAGAAAAATGAAAAGAAAGAAAGAAACAAAAAGAAAGAAACAAAAAAGCAGAAAGGAAGGAGAGAGAAACATTAATCAAAGAGAAGAAAGGAGCGAGTCAGAAGAGAAGGATCAGATGAAGATGTCAAGAGAAGTCAAGAGAGAAGTTGTAGGAGGGCAGCTGCACTGCTCGGTAGAAAGAGTGCATGTACATAAATAAATAAATGAATGAATACATGTAAAAAAAAAATGCAGGAATCTTTGCCAGGAAGCCAGGAATGTTTGGTGGGCGCGCGCCAGGTGGTTACCATGCCAACCATTGTGAAACTAGGAAACATAGTCAAAACCCGGCACGCGCCCGAAGGGATCTGTCCCCGTGTGTCACAGTCGCAATTCATGTTGCCACATTTAGCTAGATGGATAGGTGTTCGAATCCGAGTAGTGAGCCCACTGCATGTGTACTGCATGCATGTTGCGTATATACGGTATACATTAGCTGTGCATGTGCTTGAATCGACTTACTAAACTCTGCATTTTAACAAAACGACTGAATCACATCTATCTCAAGAGTTTTTAAGCCAATCAGGAGCGTCGATTTTCGTCTAGTGACTTTCCCATCCTCCGAAAAAAAATATCGCCACCGGCTGGGCCTGCCGGGGCCTGCTGGCGCGCACGGTATATAGGTTGGTGGAATATTTTCCCTTACTTCTCGTACGTCACAGATCACGTGATCATGATGTCGCTCGATGGGTTTTTTTTAGGGGCGGGGCTTATGACTGTGTAAATCAGCAAAAATGTACTTTTCAAATGATTATGAAATACGACTGAATGCATTAAAATGTGTGTGATAGATATTTTTTGGCTCCTGATGACTCCTTCCTACGAAAAATGGGCAATCAATTTTTTAATTTAGTCACCCTTTAAGGTCGTGCTGCTATGGTTACGGTAGTCCTCTTTCCATACCTCTTTCCATACCTGACTAGCGTCATTTTGAAGAGAAATGGTTTTATCTGATTTTAAATGAAATATTAGGAGTAATTATAGATTATAGATAAACTCATCCAAATTATGAAATAGGCTTAAATTTTACCTTGCAAACTTCGACCCTTCTTTTAAACGTTATTTGCCAAAGCATTTTTTTTTTCATACCCTTAGCCTTAGCCTTAGCTTGGCGAAATTGTGACTGAAAACTTCTCTTTTCCTTTTAGTCAACTTGACACTTGATAGACTGAAAAGTTCTTTCCGTCGAAGATTTTAAGTGGACTTGTGTCTCAGAACAATTTCAGCTTTGTTGCAAAAAAACAAAAACAAAACAAAAACAAAATAAAAAAGCAAAAAAAAAACACTTTTTGGGCTTAAATTCAAAAGGCCACATATTTAGGCATATTAAACAGCGCAAGACAACTTACGGACAATGTGCGCTGCACTCAACCCTAATAATGTTGTTAATCCTGTGCAATGCAACCTTTGAAACAATACACTGCCCTGATATAAACTTCAGTTCGTTGCACCAAGGAGGTACTTGGCAAGCTTGCCTAGTACCTCCTTGTTGGTTGTATCACAGGTTGCATTGCGTTAGATGAACAGCTATGCGAATTTCCCAAAGTTGCTGTTTCCGCACCAAAAGCTGAAATTGTTCGGAGACCACATTGAATCACAAAACCACACGAAATTTCAACGGGAAAAAAAAAAACTTTTCCAGATTCACCATTGGTGACATATAGGACTGTCAAGTGGGCTATTTAAAGACGATCAACAAAATATGCTTTATCTACGAACTATACAGTAACCCAAGGACGTACTGATTTCTTTCCCCCTTGTTTTTACATTTCTATATTTCAAGGTTATGACGTAACGGAATACGTCTCAAAGACACCTGACTACGTAACAACTTACACTCTATAGCATAATCACTGCAATAAGACCAGTAGGGATTATGGGGACCTCTTAAGCGTGGTGTTTGCTGGATTTTTCTTGAGCAGAGATTAAAGAAAAGGGTATGATTGGGAAAGAGGAAAGCGCTAATTAACAGTTTTTGGTAGTACCTTGTTGGTTGCAGTTAGAGTACAGGACCTATTATTACTTGTCCGATTTCGTTCAAACTGTGACCATTCTTTTTTTCTGATTTTTATGCTTTCACACAAATCAAATAAGTGCAAAGGTTGGATTGCCCTTAGTTTTAGTACAGTTGGCTTGCATAGATGTTTAGATATTGCGCTTCCACCCACAAGGAGCTTCAACTTCTCCATCATATATTCAATGACGTGGGGGGGGGGGGGTGGGGGGTGGGGGGGGGGGTAAAGGACTAGTTTTTAGGGCCGTAAGCAGTATACAAATATATGCTGTCATGAGAGGGTCTTGTTATAGTCCTCTAATCGTAAGTAGTCGATAAACATTTCCGCTTTGTTTCCCACTTGGACAACTTTGAGCAATTTGCATAATTTGCATATTAAAATCCAGTTTATTATTCATTTTGCATGTTTTATGCAGCATAACCTGTGACCTGTTAGTGTTGAGTGCAGCGCGATCATAGTGCTTAAGTTGGTTTAACATTGCCTGTCTATGTGACGTTTTGTATTTATGCAAATTATGCAAAATCCTCTAGTTTGCTTTGGGTTCAACAAAGCTGAGGTGACGTGAACCATGACTACATGTATTTTCATGAGGAGACCATAGTTAAACCCATGGGTGTCTATCCGTGTTCTTGATTGGGTGGGGGAGGGTGTAGGAGGGAGGAATACCCCCTCCCATACCAGGGATTTTTTTCTAAAATCTGTCTATAAAACTTGCATTTTAGAGCATCCCATTGGTTTTTAATGAAAAGAAGGAATGCATGGATCTACGAGAATCGACGGAACCCCTTAATTGAGAATAAAAATGCAAGCGAACGAATTTTCTTTTCGCATTGAAAATATGGCATTTCTTATTTCCTTACTTCCAATTATTAAAGAATGTGATGGTATTTCAAGACCAAATATAATGAGTTTGGATAATTATTAGTTTTAATTTAATGTATTATAATTCTTATTTATTTTATCCAAAAATATTGGGGGGGATGATAATACAGGCCATCCCCAAAACCTCATTTTGGGGGGTGATATAATTTATACCCCCCATCCCCCAACCCCCGGGGGGGGGGGGGGGTCGACACCCATGGTTAAACCATAGACTCGAATGTAGGCAGTATACATTGCTGTTGATAAACAGTCGGGTAAGTCGCGTGATTGGTGCGTTAATTTAGCAGTTCAACGGTCGAGAACGGAGAAAAATATGTAGAATATCAAAAGCCTCCACCGGCGTGCGCGAGGCATAGATCTAGGCCTCTAAGACCAACTTCAAACAAATTAAAAAATAATGGGTCTAGAAGGACATGCATACTGCAATGCAGCAATGCTTGCACCGTACCCCAGCCACGTCTGCACGCAGCGGCCCAAAACGGCTAAGACTCACACGGACGGGAACGAAGGTAAAATCTTAAAGGAGGTAGAGAAGGTGTTAATAGAACAAATCCAACGTGGATCTAATGTTAGAACTAAAAGGGTTTAGTTTTTCATAACTTTTCCTTTTCATTTTTGAACTGCTAAATTAACGCGTCAATCACGCGACCTTACCCGACCGATTATCAAAAGCCGTAAATATTTGGTTTATATCATTCATCTTTAACTAAAGTCTAAATGTACTCATCTACTTATGATCACCTGCACCGTAGGCCTTAAATTGGTAGACGGCACACCAACGTACACAAAACATTTTTAAAGAAGGGATGAATTTGCGGGGATATCAAATGCGTAATGACGACATCACCACTCGCCGGTGCCTAAAGCATTAGGCATTAGATACGCGCAAATGAATGTCGCCACAATGTAGTACGCACTTTTCGTGTGTGCTATCATATGCTGTATATAGTATTCGTGAATAGTACTACTATAATTATAAGGATCGTGACGTCAGATGTTACCCTCCATGGGAATTTGCTCATTTGTTTGTTTTGTTTGTTTGATTGATTTTATTTCTGCGTTCGATAGCATGATACAAAATATAATAATATTACAGAAAAAAGTATATAAACACATTGTCAGACATTAAAAATTTACTTCTTAAATACAAAGAAATATGTATACAATATGGAAAATTAACAATTTTCAATTAACATTAGCGGTGGGGTCAAGATGTATTCATGAGTTGGTGTGTGGATCAATAATCGATAAAATATTTTTTTTTTTTTTTTTTTACATAGATGGTCAATGTGGTGGATTTGAGTATAATGATATAAGACTGCGCTTCATAGTAACTTTAAAAGAGTAAATTGAAGAGCACATTTTAACTGTTGTGGGTAGATTATTCCACAAGTCAGGGCCATGGTGTCGTATTGATTTATGCGTTATTAATAATTTGGGGTTTGTTAGATGAAAGTTTTCTGAAATACGGGTAGGGTATGTGTGGATTGTACTGTTTAGATTGAATAAATTTTGAAATGAGGAAGGAAGTTGATTATTCTTATATTTAAACATGAAACCTGCAACTTGAAAAATATTTAAATCAGTGACCTTCAATGTTTTAAGCTGAAAAAATAGTGGATCAGAATGAGAAAAGTAAGACGATCCTGTACAAATACGAAGTGCCCGCTTTTGTAGGGAAAGAATAGGATTGAGTTTGGTAATACCACAGTTAGCCCAAACAATATTACAGTACGTTAAGGAAGTATCATTGTGTTATACAGTAAAAACAGAGTTGTTCGTGGCAACATAAATTTTTACTTATGAATGATTCCAACATCTCGGGATATTCATAGTATATTATGATTAATTTGATCGTTCCATGTTAAATTCTCATCGATTATAACGCCTAGGAACTTAGAACTCTTCTTTTGTTCGACGGAAATGTTATCAATCTTAATATTAATAGGAGTACTAGCTACATGGATATTATTGTGTTTGAAATGCATGAATTGAGTTTTCTGAATATTGAGAGAAAGCTTATTGCATTTAAACCATTTCGAAACTTTAATCAACATTTAAAGTATTTTCCAATGATTTTAGATTCTTATGAGAATGAAAAATATTAGTGTCGTCTGCAAATAAGATGAAGGATAATAATGATGACGTATTAACTATATCGTTGACATACATTAAAAACAAAAGCGGGCCTAGGATAGATCCCTGGGGGACACCACACTTAATCAGAAGGGACTGTGAATCAATACCATTGAATGTAACGTATTGCTTTCGGTTATTTAAATAACTTTTCAACCAAGAAAGCGCTGAGCCGCAAACACCACAAGAATAAAGTTTAGAAAATAATATATCGTGATTGAGCGTGTCGAATGCTTTACTAAGGTCTAAAAATATTCCAATAACATGTTCTATTTTTGCAATGGCGTCTGTAATTTTATCATAAATTTGGGCAAGAGCTAGGTCAGTGGAATGATTTTTTTCTAAAACCGTATTGGTTTGGATTTAGTACTTTATGGAGGTTTAAAAAGCTATATAATCTATTATAAACAATTTTCTCTAAGATTTTGGATATACTGGGGAGAATAGATATAGGACGGTAATTGCTGATTTCATGTTGGTCATCCTTTTTAAAAATTGGAGTTACATTGACTATTTTGAACAAGTCAGGAAAAATACTTGACTGTAAAGACTGATTAAATATGTGTGTTAGTGGGTCAGCAATGAAATGGATTATTTCCTTTAAAAGTGAAGTACTTATTTTATCATCACCTTGGGATTTCGAAGCATTTAACGATTTAGTAATATTAATTATTTCATTGAAGTTTGTGGGATTTAAAAAGAGAGATGCCTGAGTCGGTTCTGAAAAGGATTCCGTATAATGAGTATTATTTGGAGTAGCAATTTTGGCAGCAAGTTGAGGACCAATACTAGTGAAAAAAAGAATTCAAGCAATCGGCATAGTCAGAATCTGCAATTTTGTTACCATTAAAAGTGAAATCATCTTTTGGTAAAGTGTCAGTTTGGTTCCCATAACTTCTTTTATAACTTTCCATGTTGCACCCGAGTTGGATTTCACCTTTTGTAATTTGTTTGAAAAGTGTAATTTGCGAGAGAAACGAATTAACTTTGTTAATTTGTTACGGTATGTTTTATAAAGAAGTAAACTTGTATCCGTGGGGTTATTCATATGTTGTTTATAAAGTCGATGTCTTGTTTTGATTGATTTAAGTATGCCTTTTAGTTATCCATGGGTTGATAGGTTTATAGCTTTTACGTTTATTTCTTACTAACGGAATATTTTTACTGTAATATAATTGTAGCTTTGAATTAAAATTTGCATATGCAATATTCACATCATCTGCATTAAGAATATCATTCCATTCTTCCATGGCTAAATCTTGTTTTAACATTTCAATATCGTGAGGCTAGTGGAATTGCATGAGGCTAGTGGAATTGTATTTTGTTACATGAAGCGCACTGGACCAATCAATTGTGCAGATTCTGTTCATGACGGATATAATTCACACTACTTACTTGACCCTAATGGTGATACAAAGTTTACAAAAATAATTATCTAAAAATATGCTCCAAAAGACAACGTTCAGTCATATTTTTTTTGATTTATTTATTCAACTTGATTCAAAAAGGAACCTTTCATGAAATCTATCTTGGCAAATCATGAACCCCTATCAAACATATCAAATTTTCAGAAGGAAGACGAACTTTTCTTCTCAAAACTAGAAATAATATACAGTATCTGGAGATTATGGCGCCCGGGGCAAATAATGAAGTTGCGCCCCCTCCCCGTGCCCCACCCTATCTACGTTATTGTACAAGCGAGGGAGCAAAGCGACCGAGCTTATTTTTTTATTTTTTTTTTATTTATTTTTTTAATTTTTTTTGGTTCCATTTTTAACCCTAAAAACACAGTTTCTTGCTCATTTTACCCAGGAAACTTTGCAACTGACCACTCCAGTTTATAAGCAGTAGCGAAGTTCGAATTTTGTATATTGATAAAGGGTTTTCTATTCACTCCCTTCTACAATTGGGAGCAAAATTAACGAAAACCTTTGAGAAATAGTCCACTGAAAGTTGAAATTTATTTTAAATGTTGAAGCTCTGCAAATGCTGTTTTATGCACTTTATCCTATATAGGGGCGCAATATTTAGCAAGAGGCAGATAAAACTTACATGATAGAAAGCAAAGCAACGACATTTACATCTTTATTTTTCAAATTTTGAACCCTTAGAAAAGCTATTTAAGAACTATATAGGCTACTGGAGGGGCGAAATTACGAGATCCTAAAAGAATATAATTATGCGAGGGAGCAAAGCGACCGAGCTTTGGAAAAAAAATTAGCATTTTATATCCTCAAAAACTGCCTTTCTAATGCATTTACCATGCCGATTGGGGGCGCATAATCCTTTTTTTTTTTTTTTTCTTAAATCTCCCTTTTTTTTTTTCTTTCTCTTTTGCGTTTTTTGCGCCCCCTCCAAATACCTCCAGGGCACGTGTATCCCGCCCCCATAGATACGCCACTGATAATGTATGCAACATCAAAATGATGATGTTTCATACCACACGATATTGAAAAAGGTTAGAATAAAGATATTAAAAAATATGACATCTTGAAAAGGATTTGTGAAACAAAAGATATAAGAAGCATTAAAAGGATTCGGTAACTTTGTGGAGGCTTGATTCAATAAATTGTTGAATTTTGATATCTGTCTTGTATAATGATGTTCAGAAGGATAAATAAATAGCCAGGCATAGAAAGGTTTTCAAATATATTATGCTATTATTAAGATATCTATGACTGAATACTCCCATTTACGAAAACGTATGGCCATACGCTTAAGTCTAACACTGAGTCTATGGGGAAAATGAATCTGGCATTTCCGGTCACTTGCATATGTTTATTTTTGAGAAGCACATGATGATTTTGAAGTCCTTTTTTTCTCTTTTTTTTTTCTTTTCTTTTTTTTTCCTGGGCTTCATTTTGACACCATATTACATGAACTGATAGCATGTAAGGCCAGGCAGCTCAGATTTTATCAAGCCACTACAGTTACCAAATCACTTTAAGGTATTGCACTTGTGATGTTGACGAATAGAGATGGACAAACAGAGAGAGAGAGAGGGGGGGAGGGGGGGTGTTTTAGTCAAGATCTCTACCAGCTTCATCATATTTTCTTCATGGGAAGTCTTGGTAAAACAAGACGACATGATCTTTACTGAAAGGTCAATGGCGATCGTATCATATCGCGGCATCGGTCTTTCCAACCTCAAAACGTCCTGTTTGGTGCTTCCAAATCGATAGATATGATATGATCCGGCGGTAAATCGACTCTCATCTCCTATTACCGATATGCGAGATATTTGATGGATAAAATGCGAAGAAAAGAGAGAGCGTAATCGCAAGTTTTTCTCACCAATTCAGAAATGTGGGGAAGTATAAGAGAACATAATAAAACGCCTCAATGATATGTATGATGATACCTTGGGAGTTCTCTGTTCGCGTTTAGGGTTCCAGCAAGCTTACCAGGTGATAATCTATACATCAATAAAAGTTGGAAGAGATAAAAGTTGGAAGAAAAGTGCAGAGGTAGAGCTCTTTCTTGATAATCGTCAACAGAAAAGGGGGTGATATTGGATAGTCTTAACCCACTGATTCTTGCAGTAGGTTGCGGGTTAACGTGGCTAAAGGTGTTTGGTAAGGTGAAGGTGAAATTGCTTCTAAATTACAACTGGTACCTCTTGCAGTCAGACCCAACTTCGGAAAACCGAACACATGTATATACTCCGAAAACGGCGTATAAATATAGAGCCCTGATCGTTCACTGCGAGGCAATGTGTACAAAAGGCATGGGGGAAAATGTTGCAAAGTCAACCTGCCAACGATAATTATATATATATATATATATATATATATATATTATATATATATATATATATATATATATACATATATATATATATATATATATTCAAAAATAATGCTGCGTGTCAATTATCTTCAAAATTCTTGTATGATTCGTCATATGAAATGCCTTTTAAATGACACACATTTGAAATACATATATTATTATTTATATTATTTTTGAAAAATATATTATCAACAGCAGGTCGACATTGCAAAATTTCCCCATGCCTTTTGTATACACTGTCATCGCACTGAACGATGAGGGCTCTATATTCATTTTGCTCCATACGCCGTTTTTGGAGTATATACCTGTGCTTGGTCTGACTGTCTTGTCCTAACCGTGTTATTGTGTGCACTAGTGAAGTGTTGAAATATGATGTTACATGCCTGCATTAGTTTTGTACAGTTAACTTTTTATTCATTTTAAAGAGAAGGTTGAGTTCCGGGAAAGAAGAAAATTAATTTGTGAGTTTTCTTATTCATTTAATATCAGTTTAAACACCATAATAGTAGACATGTCCCCTGAAAAGGATTGCTCTTCAACATGTTCAAGTGAACTCATATTCGATGTCGGTAGGGATAGTGTGCATTCGGTAACTATGGAAACTAGTCTAAACAATTTCATAGTTATCTTATGCACACAATTCCTACCGAACACACTCAGATCTGGGCATCGTTAAAATTTTGTATAATAACGTACCCTCGATATATGGCGATATATCGCTTCCGCGTTATTTTGGACACAATAGGGAGTTTTCGATCAGCAACGTACGCAGGATTTGAGGACGGAGATTACCAATTGCACATGACAAAGGACGCCTAGGCATTCTTTGTCGAAAATGAAAGAACCGGAACGGCAATATCGTGCTAGATCAAGAGCGCACAATAAATTGCAAATGCATAGTTCGCTCTGAATCTAGGACGAAACTACTGTTCTAGTTATTCAATTTTCCACAGAGTCCTTTGTCATGTGCAAGTGTTAATCTCCGTCCTAGAATCCCACGTACGTTGCTGAACGAAAACTTCCTATTTACCTGTGGAGTGCACTTGAGATCAAGCGAGTAGCTATAGCTCCGGATGGCCGGTTTGGGACCGTAGCAGCAGTGACTAAACTGCATGTAGTATATAGTATAGAAGTACCGGCCAGGCCGCCCTTGGTAGCTTGTTGGAGGGTAACGACGTTTTAAGTCGCGGGGACAATCATGGCTTGTCACTCACCTAGCTTTCAGCTACTTTCGGAAAATGAGCTAGACGAGCACATAAGCGGAATGGACTCCACAATTTGAATGTTAACTGAGTCTAAATTAGACCTAGTCTGTTCCTGTTATCATAGTTATTCCTAGGCTGGAAAATTGTTGGGCCAACTTTGAAGGCCATGCAAGGAGCCGAATTCTTACAAGGCTAGACTAGACTCTTTTTTTTTTTTAGCTGGTACATGTTTATGATCAACCAAGTGTTTATCAAGTTTAGCAGAGTTTGGACCGAACGTAACGTTAGACCTCGATCTACTAGTAAGCCTACTACTCATTGCAGGCACTGATTATGAATATGATGGTGACTAGATAAACTTAATTTATCTAGATTCTAGACTTCTTACCGAGTCTTGGATCTATTTTCATAGATCTAAGTTAGATCTAGACCCTCTTGTATTGCCGACCCGTTTTATAAAAAAAAATAATGCACTGTTTAGTTCGTGTGTTAGGGCATGAAAGTGCACTCAGTTTAGTCAGTGCAGAAGTGATAATGCACTTGCCCTACGGGCGCATGCATTATCACTTTATACACTGACTGAACCAATGGCGGATCCAGGATTTCTTGAGGGAGGGGGCTCAATATTTACAAAATTTTCAGACAAGCAAGCAAAAAAAAAAAAAAAAAAAAAAAAAAAGGTCATCAGCATTTTGGGGGCCCTTTTTTGGTTCCAGGGAATGCACTATCCTGTCCTAACACACTCTCAACAGGGTATTACATGTATTTGTATACAGTGATGATCTATACGATACGTTTCAATAAGGGCATGGGCCGCAGCAATGTGATGTATTATTCCATTAGTTTTATTAATATTCACGAGGACGTGATGCAGTCGCACAAGAGGAATTCGTCTAAAATGATAAACGAACCAAATTAAAACAGACTAAAATTTGATAGCTTTCCCAATATTACACCGCCTTGTGGTATTCATTTACATCATACGGTCAACCATCTTGTTTAAAAATATAGTTGAGTTCTGGTCATATGATTACACTGAAAGAAATCGCCTGCAAGCATTTGGGAAAGGTTAATCACGTCTACACAAGAACTGGTGTATACTGTGAGGTTTTGGAACTCTTAAAATTGACCCAATCTCCCTGAAAAGCACATGTACTGCACGAAAATACCTGTATTTATATGGCGCATTTCCAGTTAGTAACTGACCAAAGCGATTTACAGTGTATTATCACACCGGTCCTTCGATCCATTTGTGACCCTCCACCACAAAACGACCAATAAGTCGCAATGGGAGTTTTAGAGTAAACAGCTGAAAAAGGTGGTTAGGGGTGGAAATTTTGATCTTATTTTTTTTTTTTTTTGGTATTTTCTGAAGTTCATTTATTAATCTACCATCTGACAAAATTTCAGGGTAAAATACCATGTTGAAATATGTTTTTACTCTCATTCAAAATGAACATGTTTTCCTGGACATTCAAGCTTTGTGTGTCAACTTGCTGGGATTGTACTCGTGGTACTTCACTTCGCTTTTCTGGTATAGCTTAAAAACTGTGAATTGTCTGATATTCAAAATCTGAAGAAAGAAAGAAATATATCTATTCTGAATGTATGGAAAGTTTCAACCCAATTCAATTAGTACTTCACAGTGTATGCTAGGGAATTTTGACTCAACCTTTTGTGCGACAAACAATAGGACACAGATTAGACGCTCTTCAATTGTCACTCTTCTTTAGAGCCCTTTTTCTCTATTGTTTTCGTCATTAGCCTGTCTGACACGTTGATGTTCGCATTGTAATTTACAAGGCTTCGCTTAGTCCATACAAGACAAGTTATATATCATGTTAAAGCTTAGAATCTAAGCTTTCAAACTGTGTTGAAATTTTTAAAACCCAAATTTCCGACTTATTGGTCGTTTTGTGGTGGAGGGTCACATTTACGATCCTGCACTCATAGTGCACACTCTCCACTCCAGTCTTGCAGCCAATGTAGAGGTGCGCATATATCCTATATCGGCATCGGGTACGCATCAACACCTGGATGGAGAGTGACATGTAGATTAATCAATGTCTTGCCAAAGGACAGTATTGTGAGGAGGCGGTGTGCGCAATCAATGTGACTTTCATAAGCGTGCGTTGGTTCGAGTCCCACGCCTGACCTGACAAAAATGATTGTCGCTGCGTCGTGTGTAAGCGTGCCCCTCCCCTCTGTTCCCGATGCAGGCTCGGGTTCAGGGGAAAACACTCGGACAAGAACGTTATTCTGGAGGTCCCGTGTGTAGGAGAGTCACACCCTATGCAGGTTAATGCGCTATACTTCTCGCAAAGGGTGTTTAGCATACACACCAGATATTCTGTCTCCTTACAGATTTTCGTGATAGGCTTAAATCCTTTGGGCATTATCCAACACTGGACAGAGGTATCCATCATGAGTGAATCATTATGTTACATCATAACTATTGTAGTGACTGACTCTCTAGTGAATGAATTTCAAGCTAATTATAATCACTCATTCTTGCTACATACTATGTTTTGTTAGCATGGTTAGTACAAACCCCAAACCGTAGGTGAGGGATTATTTGGAACACCGAGCACGAAAGTCCATTAACCAATAGCAATAACTTGTGGACGGGGCAAACGTCTTAAACCAGTGGCATATGCTCACACCAGTTGCTTATGAATATTAGTGGCATTGGCATACCCCTCTCCCCCCCCCCCCCCCCCCCCCCCCCCCC